>RWJN01000306.1:0-40775 GCA_004332605.1 Steccherinum ochraceum
GAGAAAGACGGGCGCCTGTGACGTCGCCCGCTTTGTATCGGTCAGACAATACAATTTGTATTGGGTGGCCAATACACAAAGTATCCTCGAGAAAATACATTGTGATTTGACAACGCAATACATCTCTTATTGCTCGGACGAAACCTTTTGTATTGAATTCAGAATACAGATTATATTGGATGCGCAATACAACGAGTATCATTTTCTGTATTGTTTGGTGTATTGTTTAAGGTATTGCCCGAGCAATATTTTGACTTCGATGCAGTGAATGGTGAAAGTCAAGCAAGAAAGAGGACGTCGATGATGGTCGTGGAGAGCCAACGTGCTCTGATTTATAGGGAACGCGACGGAGTTGATCTGCAGTGATCGATCGACCCCGTCCCGGTGAGGTAACCTCGTCAACCCTCCCGCCGGCGCGCTCATGTCGTGGCGACAAATCTTCAGCCTCGAGTTTCGGACCTCATTCAAATTGGCGACATGTACGGCTTTTGCATATAAGATATATAGATACAGTTACCCAACCAGCAAAGTGCACTGCGATTGTGAAGATGAACAGATACAGTACAGCACGTAATCGCAATCACCGTGACCACCGCTCATGGTCATCGGGCGGATGTTCATTCCATGCGTCAAACTCAGTCGAATCATAACCAGCTGCCCCTAATGCCCCCCACGGTCCATCGCTAGTACCAACGTACATTTCTGCCACTGGTTCTTGCATAGGAGGAAAGTACAGGTCTTGCCCTAGGCGCAGCCGTGCAAACGCAAAGTCGCTGACCACGACTCTGAAGGAAGTGGGATCGTCTGCGTCTGTAGGGAGCTCGGTGACGGTAACGGATTCGAAATACCAGGCCTTGCCGACTCCTTTGTACAACAAGGTACGTTCGACGAGGTTCAAATGCCGGATCTGTACAGGACAACCTTTCTGAATGATGATCTGGATAGCACAAATCGGTCTTACCATGCGACGTTGGAGATCAATGTCGGGGAGATCTTCAGGGGCCGGAAGTGGCACACCGTGAACGTCCTCAGTGAGGAACCCATACACATTATGTCCTGTAGGCATCTGAAACTGATCATGTGCATTATTAAACTAAGCGACTGGCTTGGCTGGAGGATAGAACGCACCTTGTGAAAGCCATAAGAGTACGGTAACAATATGCCTTGTAGGGACTGCAGCCTGTCGTACGCAGCCTGCTCATGGCGCATCAGATCGATCGCGGAGGGCAAGTACCCACTAAATCTCTCAGAGGGACTTGTTATGCGGGCAGATATCGCAAAGTCGCGGTAGAAGTATTCCGGAGGTGGTGTTGGAAAGAACCGCTCGTCAAACAATGTAAGGCGAACCCGAGTGTCGCACCGATCCCGAATTATCCGCGTTGGTCGTCCGGCAACCTTCTTCTTTGTGATTCGTTCCAGTCTGCCCGAGTATTTCTGGGAGAAGGCCTCTGCGCCGTGCGGTAGCGAGACTTCCAACACTTTGAAATATAGGTCACCTCTTGTAGAAGCGAGAAAATCGTCGATCTCAGACTGGCGGGGACGGAGCGAACCCAGAACCTCGTCCAATACACCGCATGGCGGGTCTTCAAGCGGAACACGAAATACCAAAGTAGCCTCGTTCTGTGTGAACGCGTCGACGTGAACTTGAAGTAGGTCGTTTTTGACAATTCGCGGTGCCCCGTCTTGGTCTTGATTCCATTGGAGGAAGGCACGGACATCCGGAACATGCCTCTGCATCGTGAAGAGATCAAAATCCCTGAAACCTTTGGGGTTGTTATTGACCGCAATCGCCAAGTTAGAGGGCTCAGGCATAGCACCAGAGACCGTTGGTATTTTGGGGCAAGGCGAGAAGCGATGGCCAGGTACAGAGAAGTTGAGAGCTGCTCCGATGACACAACGAAGCGCGTTAACGCCGTGTAGGCGTACCGGCGGTGTGTAGGTGATAGAAGGCTGGGGTTTCCTGACCACAGCTCTGACCAGGATCACATATCGACGATCTGTGAAAATGAGTACTGAGGGATTATGAGCGTCCATAGCCGTGGCTATAAGGTCAAAAACCGCAGAATTGCGCGTCCTGCCCCCGAGCGATTGCTCTACTTGGAAGCTTATCGAGTCAGGATCCAGTGCAAATCCGTGCCAGCAGACGTACCCCGAGGGCTGAACGAGATCTTCAGATATGAGCCTTGGGTGGAAAAAGCAATTATTCCTTACCACTTCTAGAACCATCACTGGTGTGATTTTCTTCGCCGCTGACGATGAGGAGGTTGCGCGAGCCTCCTCAGTCTCAGTCCGAGTAGGAGGATCTAGATCAAATTGAACATAGTCCTGAAAGCCACACAGCATGCCTATTTACCTGGGGATATCTGATCATGTCCAAGGCCGTTGTCCGACGAAGCATCAGAGTCCTCAGTGAGATCAAACAATCCGCATGGAAAACCTTGCCAGCAGGAATATCAGTACCTCTCAAGTAGCGTGTACATGGAATTCCCTTACCTCTGAAAGAAAATTTTCGAAGCGACAGTTCGTACGAGGAAGAAAACCTGAGGCGATTAAACATGTATCGCTGCCCAACGATGAGAACGGGCTCAAGATAGTCGCTTTCGAGATCGGGTAAGTATCAGTACAGCATGGGACAAAGTGCTGTTACGACTCACAGATCTTTCCAAGTTCTTTCAAGAGGATGGTAGCGCAAACTCTCCATCGTGGTACGGAAATCTTGAATCTCTGCTGCAATTGTAGAATCGCGACCGCAAATGTCACTTAGTATACGGACACGGATCCCGTTTACAATAACAGGGTCACCAAGCAGGCAGTGGTTGCATGAGAGGTTGTTGAGATAGGGGTCAAAAATGAACGGCGGGCAAACGAATTGTCCGTAGACAGTGTCTGTCATGGTGTTCATCATGATGAAGAGTCGAGTTGAAATAGGGGGCGAGGAGAGCGAGAGCGAGAGTTGACTTGGACGGCAATTTCCGTCAGACTAGTGTACGATCCAATAGTGGTATTCCGACGTTCCTTTTCCATCAAGCTTTTGCAGAAGATACTGAATGCCCCACTGAGTCGCCGCTTTGCTGCATTGCACAGGATATCCAACCTCTTCAGGGTAGGTATGCAGTAGACCTAACACGACCAGAAAAAAGCAAGCGCATTAAACCCACAGCACCCACAATGCAATACCGCGATAGCCCACTCACCAGGATGAGCAGCTTCAGCCGTCAAAATCTTAATCGTGATACTGCGCCGTGGCAGTCCCCTGTCGACACGAAGGCGAGCGTAGACCGCAAAGCGGACTTGTGATGATAGCACTGAGCATCTCGCAGCACAGAAGGATCCAAGACCTATGTAGGCATCCGTCAAAGGGGCAAATGGCGTGCCAAGAATATACACCGCCTCAACGCTAATTTTGGACTGAGGACCCACTATGCGCTCGTCGCTCCGCAGTGTGCAGGTTCCAAACAACGGTACCGCGACCTTGAGAGCTTGGATGAGATGCTGTGATAGAATGAGAAAGCGACCGTCGGACTGATTGCGCCCAAGAAAAGTGAAGAAATTGCAAACGTGGAAGCACAGGCGTTTTTGGGAAGGAAACAATATAGACAACGTTGGACGAAGCGTCTGTACGTGTCAAAACAATGATTAGTGTTCATATTGCACGGCAAGGTCAGAAACACAGCGAACTACCATACGAGGGCAAGAGGGTTCTTCTATGCTACGAAAAACGAAGTGTGTATCAACGCAAGGCATAGCGAAGCAAGACGAGAGACAAGCGAGCAAGCAAGATACTGACTGGCAGGACTGACCCGAGACCAAGAAGGGCAGCACGGCGACTACGATACAAGAAGAGAACACCGAGACAATAATCAAGATCAAGATCAAGCAAAGGCAAGAGGGCGAGACTGAGAGAAAAAATGGGTAGGGTGGGGAGTAAGGGATAAGCGGTAACGCTTAGAAGGATGTCCATGTCATCTGTCCGTGTTTCCTAACTAAAGGAAGCAGAAAGGAGGAGAATGTGTCCGTTTTGAGAAACGTCAGCACAACAAGATTGAGAAAAAGAAGAGTAAGCATATGTGTGGTGGGTGGAAGCGGTGATGCTTCCGAGGGGGCTCTATCGCTGGGGGCGATGGGAGCGCTTTCGTCGTTGCAGATGTCACAGGATGGGACATCGGTGAGGACTATACGGCGCTGCACCGGATGCCAAACGCATACCTGCGACATCGCGCGGACGGACGTGCGAGCTGCAGTAGGCTGCGACGGCGTGTCAGCTGATAGACACGCAACACAGAAACAGGAACATACGCAAACCGGCGAGGAACGTATTGGAGGGTCCCCGCACGACTTTGTTTTTACTTCACGTCATCGCACTCGCATCCAGCCCCCTTGTCCTTTCCGATCCAACTCTTGCCGCATTTCTGGCAGCGCGTCCTCGGATTCGCTCCAACTCCGACTGAATGAACGGACGACGCAGGCGTGTCTGGCCTGTGAATAGACCGCATGTGGCGCTTGAGGTCGTTCTTGCGACTGAAGGACCGGCCGCAAGACTTCTTATCGCACACGTAGGGTTTCAATCTATTGGTGTCGTGCGTACTTATATGGGTCTTGAGATTGTAACGCCGGGTGAATGCTGCGAGGGATGACGAAGTCAGAAGAAGCGTGATAATCAGGAAGAGGGCTACGCACAGCGAGAACACGAAGGGCACGGGAACCTGCGCTCAGATTCCGCAGAAGAGTCGCTCTCCAGCTGGAGGGGAGTGGTGTTGGTCTGAGGGGACGGAACAGGCGTGGGCTGGACAGCTGCAGGCAATGGAGCAGTGACGTTGGCAGGGGACACCGTGGTCTGACGAACGGGAACGCGTTCGGGATAATAGTCTGAAGCCGAGGAAGGAGGGACCGGGACTTGTATAGGCGAGGGATCATATTCCGAATGAGCGGGACGTGTATTGAAGGGAGTAGGGAATGGATGACGAGCTGCTGGGCTCAGCTCAAAGTTGGGTGACGGAATGGCACCATTGTAGGCACTGGTAGTGTCGCCGGGACGTATGCCAAGACCCTCCATTGCGAGATCGATGGCCGCGAGAGCAGGATTGGGCATGTATTGAGAGGAGGGGGACGCTAGATAGTTGCTGGCAGAATATTGGGAAGGGCTATTATATGTATAGGCGGAGGCAGCGTCGTTGTACCCCGAATCATATGCTGATTCCGACCTGGACGACAAGGTGAAGGTCGAGAGTGCTCCACGGGTTGGAGTGTCGCTTCTCACGAATGAGAAGATCTCGGCGGGGTCGGGGGAAAGATGAAGGTTGTGAATGTCGGCGTCGAAATTAGGGTCGATTGTAGCGAGTGCATCGTCGACATCGTCGTCGAAAGCTTCGACATGAGAAGGAATAGTTTCGACTGGTCCAAAGTGCACGGATTCGAAGGGGGACTTGTAGGGGGCATCGACGGTTTCATAGCTGTATGCCTCGTCTACCCTGGTAAGATAGATGGCATCGTTGTGTGTTTCGAGAGGGTAGAACCCTTCGGCCATGAGGAATGATTATGTCGAGAAAGACGAGCCAGGAGAAAGATGGAAAGAGAGTAGAAATTAGCGTCAACGCAGGGAGGAGGATGAAGAGGAAAGAAAGAAAGGAGGCCTGGGAGAGATGGAGGAGGAGCGGAGGGGCCGCTCCTCCTCCAGAAACGTCTGCCCTTTTAGGCCGATCCCCCTCCCTCGGCAATCATCGGCATCTCTTTTCGATCCTGTCACGCACCCTGACTCAGCCAAAATCGTCCGCGGCACGCTCGCTCACTCTCGGCAAGACCGTCCACGTCCACCGCTCTAAAATTAAATGTCCCGCCCATCTCTACCGTGTCCTGAGCATTCTCCTCGTTCCTCCTCCGTTCCTCGTCGATTCTCCGATGCACTTCGTAATGAACCTCTACCTACACTTCAGCACCCGCAGAGTTCGTCTCTCGGAACGGCGTGCCTAATGTAAATCTCAATCAGCGACGCTGGCGGCACTGCGGTAAAATCAGCAACTACACCGCCTCGAGCCCCAGTCTCTTGGTATTGTATCGATGCGAACGCGGCATGACCTACGACCTTCCTTGGAAACATATGTTTCAACAAATGACAGACCTGTTGTATTGTTATCGTCACAAGGTGAGCACCCTTTTTGTCCTCAGCGGGCCCAAGGCCTGTCTAATGTCTTTCTTCTCCAGTTGTGCAGCCCAGAGCACGACGCCGTTGGGGTCGTAGTATTCTCACAAGCTGACACTGGCGTCGTGTCAAGCGTCTACGCGCTCACAGGAGATCTTGCAATACTACTTTATCACGCGACGCGCTGTCAAGCAGGACAACCCACGCCTCCGCAATGGAAGTGCCGCGTTCGACAGAGTATCGCATCGCCTTGGGTTAATGCTACGTGCATGGTACATTAACCGAGCACCCTCTGTGCTGCGTCTTTGACGAACACCATTGCCCTCTTACTGCAGCACCAGCTGGGATTGAAGCTCGAAAGCAAGTTGAAACGTTGATCTGCAGACGTGGTTTTGGACTTCGGGCACACGCCGGACATGGTTGACACCGAGTCCGGTAGGCCAGAATACGTGGTCAGCTACACGCGTCGTGTGCGGCACAGGCAATCGTCCGGTACACTCTATGTAAGTACACACGAAGTATTCGTGAAACCACCGTGACTCACAAACACGTCTTCTAGTCCAATGCTACTGGGTTCGCTCCCGTGTTTGAACGTGATGGCGATGAGGGATCCTGCAAGGTTCGTTCGTCCGAGTGTCGGATCTTCATTTCTGCGGATTTCACTGATGCTTGTCCGTCAGTCTGGTTGCTCTAGTCACAATCAAGAAGCAAAGGAGACCCTTAGTATGCCAGACCGATGGTCGGCGTGTTCCCAAGCTATAAAACATTTCGACGAAGTCACGGTAAAAGGGTGGAAAGAAGATATCGACTCTCTACTTGTGTTTGTAAGAATCCTCGTCATTGTCGTTAGTACCACCTCTCATTCTAGGCATCACATGATTGCACAGGCTGGCCTCTTTTCCGCCGTCATCACAGCCTTCATCGTCGACAACTACAAGCAACTACAGCCAGACCCTGCGCAGTTGACAGTTCAGCTGTTGCAGCAGATCTCTTTGCAACTCGCACCAGGGAGCGCTGCTCTGAACGTGACCGATCAAAATCTCCTGCAGAGCAATGCCGCGCCTACAAGTCATGCTATCCGCATAAACACCGTCTGGCTCATCGCATTGGTTTTCAGCATGATCTCTGCGCTCATCGGCATTGTAGCCAAGCAATGGCTCAGAGAGTACCTCACAGGGATGTCCACGTCACCCCGGGAGTCCGTCCGTCTTCGGCAGTACCGCCACGATGGTCTTGTTAGATGGCACGTAGCCGAAATAATCGCATTCCTCCCACTGCTGCTTCAAATTGCGCTTGTGCTATTCATTCACGGACTCTTGGAGCTGCTGTGGACCCTGGACAAGACCGTGGCAGGCATCGTCACAGCGCTCACAGCGGTATGCTTGAGCTTCTACCTTGCCACCATCGTGGTCCCCGCATTTTCCACCAACAACCCGTTCAAATCTCCACAATCATGGGCGTTCGCCGTCTGTATGTGGAGATTAGCTCGGTACTGCACCAAGATCTATCTCGCGCCAAACCCAGGCATCATTGGCGCAGAGAACATTGGCGCATACGACGCTATTCCGGGGAGCTGGCGAGACCGAGAGGTCAAGTTCATGCGTCTGACAGGAGACGAGCTGGACCAGCGTGCTCTAGCACGCGCGTACAAGCACTCTTTGGATGAAGAGTTCCTGGACGTCGTATTCCCGTGCGCCAACGACCTTACGCCGGAAACCGCCATCTCCTTTGCCGTCGATGTCCTCACCAGACGTGCAGAGTGCTCGGAGAACGTTCTTATGGATTCCATCCGATCCAAAGGTCCCCGATTGGTCATCGAGAAGTTCATCCTCCGGGCAGGAGATCGCGGAACGCACAGGCTGATTCACATGTTGCTGGATGTCTTACCAAGGATGCTGCATGACGTCGAACGGCTGAAGATCACACCCTTGGATATCCTGTTCATCTTGCGCAAGCTGCTCACGACGAGCGAGCTGGCCTTGTGTGAGATGATCTCTCACCGCCGGGCCTTGAACACGTTGGCGTTGCTGATCGATGAGCAGTGCACCGAGCACGTCCAACGCGCGGCCTTGCATCTGTTATGGGAGATGACGCGTCTCGGCTGCAATATGGACTACTGTCCTGAAGGTGTGTATCTCTCAGTCATTCCTGATGACAAGCTCATTTAAAGAGATCTTTATGACATTATCTAGGTGTGGTCAACATCGTCCTTTGCGCTAGGAACGCTCACAGAAGGCATGACCACGATACATTCGTTCACGCGTCCGGCATCCTCTTGGCTCGACTCTCTGCCCCGCAATCTCATATACACGACCCTCGCTGGAACGGTCGAGAACAAGCACGGGAATGGATTAGAGATATAGGTGATTACTTCCAAGATCGCAACGAGTTGGGTATACAGTACGACCCTGGCGTGCGGTATGATTCGGGGGCGACGATGAAGTGGTGCTCGGGTCTGGCGGCGGTTTCACTTAAAGACAAGGACTTGCTCGGTGAAAGCTTGGTTTCTGCCTTAGAGGAGGGTGCGCGTTTAGGTTTGGTGGATTGCGACCTTCAAGAAGGCGATGCGTTGCAGCACCTTATCGCATTGTACTCTGATCACTCGTAACGACCGCGCCCATCTCCCCGGTTCTCTGGCATTGCAGGCCAATAAATATTCCGCGGAGCTTGCACAGCCCATCCTTATAAGTACAACACTTAGTTGGAAGAACATACAATGGGACCCAGACAAGACCAGAGACTACACCACAGGCCTCATGGCAACCAATCCGTCAACACCTGCAACATCCGCCCCCTCGCGTCATTCTGATCCGTCCAGAAATGCGTCGCCCCATGCACTCTCTCAACCGTCAACTCTCCTTTCCCGTCTCCCTGCGCCTCTTCCTCCAAACCATCCGCCCATGCGTCGTAGCTTTCCACTCCGGTGAATTCGTCGAGGTCTCCGTATACGACGAGCACTTTGGACTTGGGGTCGCGAAGGAGGGTATTGAGAGTGTTGGTATAGTGTTTGCCGCGGAACGCGGTGAGCCAGGAGCGTGGTCCGAGCGGGTAGGAGAGGAGTACGTGAGATACTTGGATGGGGTCGGGGAGGAGAGGGAAGAGGGATGCTATCAGAGATCCGTGCGAGTAGCCCTATCAAGGAAAGATGTTGTGTAAGATACATTATGGAGAAACATGATTTAGAAGACTCACGAAGATGACAACCTGCTTTACACCCTGAATTGTATCCACCGCCCATCTAAGAAGTTCCAGCAAGTCTTGCGCCTCTGTCGTACCCGTAAGCGAGGGCCAACCGGACGACTTTCCAACACCACGCGAGTTGTATCGAAGGACATAGTATCCACGTTCAAGCAGAGGTTTCTTCACGCCTTGGAGAACGCTGTGCACGAGACGACATGAATCTCAAATGTTTGGGAAACTACGAAAACTGAGTGACTCACGGGTCGTCCATCCTTCCGCCTAGCCATGACCACGGATGCAGACACACTGCCAGCTTCTTCTCTGTAGATGATGCTAGCCTCTCCGGTGGTACAGATAGGCTTGCCTCTAGCTTCAATCCCGATGCGAGCTGAATCAGCTCATGCGTGAAGTGACGAACGTCCGCCATGTCTGCTACAACATGAGATTGGTAAAGCATTTGTAAAAGTTTATAAAAATAGCGCACCTGTCGGTCTCTTAACATCAGTGGATGTAGATGAGTCTACGCTAGAGACATAATGAGTACACCTAAGGTCAAAAGGTGGGGGTTCGACGTGGTCAAGGTCCAAAGGCCGGTGTGGATGCTGTCATTGCTGTCGTCTGTGAGCGCCTACACGATCAGCAGCCACAAGCGCGTCGCGCGGTACGAAACGCGTCCTGCTGCTTGTCCACAACGACGAAAGTCGCGTTTGCTTGCATATTTCACAGATCGCTACCTCCCACTACACCAGATGATCATCCCAATAAACCTCTTGAACCGCAACTCATCATCACATGGGCCTTTGCCTCCACAGCTTGTACAATTACAATTTGGGTCGGACGAGCTGGTGCTCATCGAGATGCAAGGGACGTTGGAGGCCGATGAGGATAAGGCAGGGCAGATGGTTGGAAAGTTGACCATAGACGATAAGACAGTGGGTACAAATGAGCGCAAAATCATACAAACATGCTGAATCATCTTGGGATTGCAGAAGAAATCTACTCTCCTCATTGGACACCATCTGCTCGAGGGCAAGCTTGTCAATTTGCCAAAACCCTACGCCGTCCTGCACCGTCCACCTCGATCTCCATCAGAGAACGCAGACGAGGATGGCATGACCGAAAGTGAACCGCGAGATTGGTCTGGGGCGGGCTCGAAAGGGAGAGTTGGGGTGGGATGTCGTGGCGGTAGTCAAGAAGAAAATGGGTCTTCTCAAAACGACCGATGCCGATGGTGGCGAGTATCCCCGTAGCACCAGGTGCAAGCGTGGTGAAGAAAGCAGGGTAGGATACTTAGGAGAATAGACGGTATCGCGATGAGAGGACGACGTTGTGTAGGATAGCTTGGATCGAATTTTCTTCCATGCGGCATCGATGCTTCGTATGTCAGAGTAAAAGTCTTCCGGACGCTTCACTCGGACGAAAGACCGCAACAAGATGATTTAGACAAAAACATGTATCTATTGAATGACAAGGCGTACAACGATAGTAATGTAGGTCCTCTCCCGCACCAAAAACCTCCTCCTAGCCTCCTCCGTCTTTTCATGAGCGCCAGCCGAAGCGATGCCTCCGAAACAGCAGAAGACAAGTCGAACAGAGTCCCTTGAATGCGAAAGAGAGACCAGACACTTCCGTAGAAGCGTCATACGATGGTCTAGAGGACTGGAACGCGGGCAAGGAGACGGCAGTGCAACCACCGAGCCCGAACTTTTGTGTCCTCATGGATTTGTTCAAAGTTTCCAGGAAGGTTGCTTGTGCGTTTTTATAGATCTTCGCAGAGTTAGGTAAGCTTTTCTCACATCTTAACACCGGCGGCTCGGGTTTGTCAAGCCCCGCACGGACCACACACTGACAGCATGTGTTTGAGGTTGCCGACGCTTGCGGTCGTCTTCACTGCTCTCCTCGACGGCGACGACGACGTTGAACGCGATTCCTGCATCTCCTCGCGATCCTTCTCTTAGCGAGGCGAAGCCATCTATCCGACTGCACTACAAACTCACCGCTATGTCGCGTCAATCCAAACCCCTGACATTGGCCCGGATTGAGGATCTGACTCTGGGAGCGTTCGCCTTTGTGCCATCCTCGGAGACCATTAACCACCTTATCCGATACCTGAGCACATGGAGTGGTACAGAGTATCTGCCATATACTTGTCACCCTAAACCAACGCTCATGTACAGTCTATTTGGGCTTACAGCAAACTATTCATGGTGAGTACTTCCCCGCTATGTTACTTCTTCTGCTGTGTACTCATCGTTTGAACGCGTCCGTAGATCATTCAATACTCGCTCAAACTCGTCGTACCTTTCTTGCATTTCCGGGCGCGAATGCAGCACAAGGCTGGGATGCGGAAAGCTCCTACGAGCGATGCAGCCGTCGGGCTGTCTAAGCTGGGGAGTTTACTGAGTGATGCGAGGATGCTATCAAATATATGGGGTAAGTCTATGTCTCAGTATCGGACTCCAGACAAATTCTGTGCGGCCATGTTATGGTCCTTTGTTTCATGACGCTACAAGACACCGATATTAACATTCTATGTTTCAGGAATGTTGCCTATAATTCAATGGCTCACGTCCCTGGAACGAAACCCACCACCGACAAGGCGATTGCACACTATCGAACGGCTACAAGGCTGGTCAATGTTGTGCTACTACCCGCTTGAACATGTCTACTACCTGTTGTCTCATTCGATCATCCCGTCACAAATTTCCCGCCCTTCCTTGTCCTCCTTCCTCTCCTCTTCCACATTGGAACCTAAGGACAACACTATCAACTTGGATGCTGGTGCGATCTCGCGTCTTTCTGTCCGCTTTTGGACCCTGTACGTGCTCTTGCAATTCGCTCATCTGCGAGAGGACGGCAAGCTTCTCAAACAACGCGAAAGAGCTTTGGGCAAGTCAAAGGTTTGCGGTATAGCTTCCTCCGTGTAGATAATTGATGCTGATATTTCCTGTTCGCTCCGAATTCAGGCCACGACCGCTCAAGCCGAAAAAGAAGAGCTCAGAAAACGCTGGGACGCACTTTGGGGCCAGGTTGTCGTCAACCTAGGCTATGCACCTCTCACACTTCATTGGTGCGTACCCTTGCCCTCGGTTTACTTCGACCGCTGCTCCGCAGTATGAGTTTTGTTTCGTTTCAGGTCATTATGCCATTCATGCCCTGACGTACTGTGCGCGAGGTGACTAGTTGCATAGCCTCGGCCGTACCTTCTCATGGCATCCTCCACCTTGCGTGTAAATGGCTGTCGACGGATATGGCTGCAAGTCACACATCTCGTGTGGCCTATCATATCCGTGGATAATACCTCCACTATTGTCCGAGCTTCGCACGCGAGTGTATTGAGATGCCTTATTCCACTGGGCTGTGCAGAGCCATGCTTGGAGTGCGCGCATCTGTGGAACTTCGGGACGCGTTCGGGTCTTTTGCACGTTCTATTCGAAGCCTCACTCCTGAAGGGGGCCGGGTCTACCAGAAGGCTGTGTACATCAGATACACATGACGCAGGTGGCCGTCTCCCGTGGAATTCACTTGTCTCAGTCTTGGTTGCGTTTGGTCCTCAATGCGACGTATGTCCATTCAGACGAGGCTATGCACCAAGTCTTGACTTGGTATTCCCGCGACTACCAGCGGATCTGCCGCACGCTCTTGCGCAGTGATGTGCGAAAGCTTTTAGCTGCCGTTTGGTTTACCTGTTGGGTCCAGTGGGTCGGTACAGACCCCTGGTTCAAGCAGGCTCTGCCATCACCAGATTAAGCCGTTGTACCCCTGTCTAAGGAATATGTTGACCTCTCGTCTTTCTACGGCATCGAGTCCGTGTTGCCAGCAGGACCCCGAACCTGCAGCGAGCCGTATCGGATGGCTTCTTACTCACCGAGTTCTAGCTTTTCTTTTGGACTTGCTCCTTCTGGCATCGAGTTCCATCTCAATTCGTGATTTACGCTAACATTTGACTCATAGGTCCCTCGAAGGAGGTCTTTTCAAGAACGATGTGAGTGCATCAGTGTCAAAACTCTTCATTATACTTGAGAGCACATCACTCGTCGAATCCCCATCCGAGCCAACCTGCAGAGACTATACCTTCGCTTCTTCGTCCGGACCGCACACACCTGCTGACGAAAATTTCAGGTATGGGTGGGCGTTTTCGGTCTTATTGCCGCTCTGGCCTCTTGGAGGAACGGCTGGAAGGCCACTGCTTTGCCGCCTCCTGCGCCTGTAGAACCTGAGCAAGACTTGGCAGAAATCTTGTCGGAAAAGGCACCGACGTCTACCTCAGGATTTGAGAGCGTCACTGACGCAGACATTCTGTCCTCCGCAAACCTCACGGGCTCAGTTGCGTCTGCTTAGAAGACGTTGCGGTACGATGCGGCTGGGAGACCAAGATTGGTATGTGCGTCCGCGGCTTGAAATCTGTAGCTCATTTTCACATTTATTCAGTGGTCACCTGAAGCAGTGTATATTTGCATATCCAACGGTTGTTGAGCCTTGATCAGTTTGACCGAATGCCGGGCGCTCTATATTCGTCCCACTCTCAGTGTTTTCTACAGCACTGGTATCTTCGATTGGACATGGACTCAAAATACAGATTTTGTTGCCTGCCGCAAGCTTTTACGACCGTCTTGAACGGCGCCCCTTGTCTGTCGACCTTGTTCATTCTCCCGTTGGGCGCCGACGCTCTTGACGGCGTCCGACCTATAGAATCGACATAGACGTGCGTTACACAATGTTGGCGTGCCGACTGATCCTTGACAACACTGACTCTGTTTGTTCTTCCTTTAGATTTTTTCGTGTATCATAGGACTGTAGAACCAGTAGTAGACTGTGCTGAGCGCTGTCGAACCACACCGGAACCACAACACCTGCCCAATGCGGAGCGCAAATCTCGGTGCCTATCACGTGATGAGGCTGTGATCGAACGCGGGTTCAGTGCCTGCGTGTTCTTCTCAGCAGTAGTCATCCACTCACAACTCCAATCGTTCCTGCTCTGCGTTCTATAGCTAACAAGCTTACGAACCCCTTTCGTTCGACGTGGAGCAGAAAGCAATGAAGCAATGGTGTGGCTAAAGTTTGGCAGTGCCTCCGGAACTACTTCCTCGGAAAGCTTCCTCTAGGCTCTAGCTCTGCTTTCTTACTCATAGCGTCGGATTGGATGCCTATTTGTTGACCCGAACCAAGCCTTGGGTCTCAGGACGATGTGCAGAATGTACTTGGGCTTCGTGACGTGGCCGAATCACGGTTGAGAGAAGTGCTTGCGCGGCACGCAGCCTTCTGCGCGAACCAGTGAGTTCTCGTCGTGTCTGCTTCTACTCCGATCGGTTGTACTCATCCTCCATTCGCAGACAGAACGCGCAACTATCAAACATAAAGAGCATTAGCTGTGTATGCTGTTTGTGCACGAACAATGCCATCCGTTTGGCCATTGTCAAGAGGCGAACAGGCTGACTCAACTATCCGTCATTCTCGATGGAACCAGACATTGCCTCACGGACAGACAGTGGTTCAAATCGCATGAACTGTCTGGTCACAGCATGCCAGCATGCAGCCCAAGTATCCTAGGTGTGACGGGGCATGTCCTAGGCTCATCTGAGGCCAACAGTGAGCGCCGAGTATGGTGTAACTCTGCACTGTAGAAGACAGACAGGCGCTGAATATTTTTTCCGTGTATACCGTAGTACTAGAATCGGTGTGCAATAGCGCGGCTGCCTGTGAGTTATTTGTCCAATTCGATCCATTGTTCTACCCAATGACTGACACGATGCATCGCGCCGTCTTCAGCTTCGCCGACAGCCGAAGTCTAAAATGACTCATATACCCACGAAGTAAATAGGTTGTCTGTTTGCATTCGCAGTACGTCGTATTTGCTGTGTATCCGTTCGTGCGTATGGTCTCATGATCTGCTCGTTGTTTCGTAAAGGCGACCGATAGTTTTCCAATTCGATTGCGATGAAAACCACGATCGTCGCGGCTTGGGGCAGTCCTACAAACTTTCATCATTTCTTGCCACCTTGGCAAGTTGAAGGGCCTCAAATACGCTATCTGGACCCTTTTTGCTTTTCATGCAGTGTTTGGAAGCAGGATGGTTGATTTCTCTGCACTGTGTATACGGTTGGAAATGAAAGAACTTTGACTGATACGCCCGCCGCCTTCCTATAGGACCATGCAGTGAGTCACCCGCTCTTATGGATCCTAGGATGGATGAATAATCACCGACAAGATCGAGAGGGGCTCACTGCAGTTCTTTCACGAACGCTCTGAGATCCACATGGCTAGGTCTAAGTGCTTCATCTGCGGCGGTCAGGCCAAATATGAAGTCTCGCCCTAACTCCGTGCATCTTCTCGGCGCTGCGGCCCCTCCACTAACGACGCACGAGCCTATTCAAGTTATAATTACTTCTTCATGCAACTTTAGGCTACAAGGTCCATCCCGGTAGGTATGTCTTCGTCATTATGCGGCGTTTCAAATGTCAGTGTATGCTGACACGAGATATCGTTGTACAGGGCCGATTTTCTCAAATAGGGTGTGTAAAAGTTCGACATCTGCGGTGAAGAGTGAGTGATTCACTGCCTTTTGACTGCGCAGAGCTCGCTTGTCTGAGAGGGGCAAATTCCAACAGAAGAGGTGCCACTCGGTCTTTGTGTATACGAGGTTCTGCCGACGACACGCCTAGTCTGTATACGACGTCTAGGCTATCGCAGCTACTTCTCTCCTTGCCTTCGAGGCAACGAGACCACGTTGTCTTGTTGAAGATCGGGCAATAGTTGGTGTAAGTAGCGTCCTGGGTGAGCCCACTCAGTCTCTTTAACGGGGTCCTCCGTGGGCTCGTGCACTGATATACAATCTCGATCTTATCCCCTTTTCCTTTCTATCAGATATGTAGGCATTCTGAGCAAGATGAGGCTGTGACAACAAAGACTGC
Organism: Steccherinum ochraceum; assembly: GCA_004332605.1. Lineage (NCBI taxonomy): Eukaryota > Fungi > Basidiomycota > Agaricomycetes > Polyporales > Steccherinaceae > Steccherinum > Steccherinum ochraceum. The sequence goes on from RWJN01000306.1 coordinate 16,228, forward strand.
CGATCCTGTCAGTCGTGAATCACTGAACCCACGAGACACCTTTGGCTCACACTACATTGCGCATGGCACTGCAAGAATCCCGAGGTGAGAACGCGTAGTACTACGTGGCGGTTAGGCTTCTACTCACTCGCACGAATACAGGTATGTAAGTAGATCTCATCACGATTAGGCAGGTCTCGCCAGTGCTGCACTCAGCATCTACTTGCTTCGCAAGTCATCATGCCGACCTCGGACAGCGACTCGCAGATGATTATCAGGCGTCTATTTATGAACCTTTGCACAGCCCCGAACAAGATCATCGGTTCCTCGATCGCCAAACCCTCCTCCTCCGCAAACTCATGGATAGAAAATCGCGCCGACACATCCGACGGAGGCTCGCCTCAAGCTTGCCATCGTCCAAGAAGATGCTACTGAAGATAAGGCGCGTCTGGATCTGAAACCACAACGCGTCCGTCGCGTCAGAAACGCTTTGACCACCAACCCAACATGACCATACGTGCACGTGGACATAGTCCGCGCGTCATGGATGACTTGGAACTGAAGATGTCCACACGCAGATCGCAAAGAGGAGCATTCGCGTCAAGAGGCTGTGGACGTCAATTGAATTGAGAAGCTCGCTGATCCATTTCTGCCAAGGCCTTTCTCGTCGGGTTCAGTGACTCCAGAGTCCAGCCCGTCGACTGATCCCAGTTTAGGACATCTCACTGGGCTGTAGCTCTACGTATACTATCGTCATACCGTGTTCTCCCGTCTCCAGAACAGTCTCAGTGTGAGATCGTCCGCTCGAGCTCTCTCCATCCGGACAATTGAAGCCAAGGAAGAACCCATACGGATGCAAGGAACCGGTGATCTAGTGATGCGCATGATCCCAGGACCCAGGTGCTTTCCACGGCCCACCACTTGACGACTCACGAGAAAGACGATCAGAAATGGCATTCGGCAACGGTAGAAAGTACTTTAGCTGGGCAGGATGGGCAGGGGCGACTAGTGATCTTGTTATCACGCCGCTATCTTGTGTCCAAGAACAGTTTACTCCACAAGGATCAATACAATGTTGACTGATCAATTGTCCAAGCTCGTTATTATAGTAGCCGTATGAAAATTCGAGAGCCTGAGCCTGAGGTTGCATTATAGAGCATGTGCGAGAGTTTCCAACTGCGTGAGGCGTTGGATGACTTCTGGTGAGAACTGTGGCGCACAGCCAAAGGCCCAAAGGGTACAAGCGATATGTTTTCAGTGATCGTTCACTTGCTCGGATGCTCGGATATCAGTAAGTACTCAGTGCTCTTGCGTGTATGTGAGAGGGAAGGTGTATGATATGCGGCCTGTGCCTGAGCTTGAAACCGTATACGACCGCAACAGCATCATAGTACTGTGTATCAACTCATACAGTCTTTGAGAACTGTATGCGTACCTCCCTAGATCTTACCAGAGTAATAGCGATGCCAGAGTACGATCCGCGCAGCTTTTACAGTGAGATGCTTCCCGCGAAGCTCAAGCTCTCAGAGAAGCTGTGCACTCTTACTGAGACCGTACGTGGCTGCAGCTGTGAACAAGGTTTGGCAGTGGTAGGAATCGGCGATCGCGCAAGAGTCGCGCCATCCGCTCAGCAGTGACTGAGAAGATACAAAGTTGACGAACCTTGTACGCCAGAAGTTGCTGTGCGAAAGAGTCAATGTTGTTAGCTTCGAAAACAGGTATCTGTGCGGGCCTTGAGGCTTCAAGCAAAGTTCTTTAAGTTGATTATATGAAGATGCGTATGTCCGCATACATAGGCTTCAGGAAGATAGCCCGACGGCAAAGGAGTTACGAGGAGCCCGAGGGTACAGCAGATTGTACGGTGCAGTGTCCTATAACTGGGTATGATACGAACAAGTCAGTGTGGTTTGGAACTCGAAGTAGAGTTCGGAACGACAGAACCCTGCAGTAAATTCGAACTCGGTCCACTGGACAGGATCCCTACTGCTTCTCCCGCGAACGTGGTTCTGCATGTGCCTTCCTAAGTTTCTAGCTGTTTGTTCAATCAAATGTTGTACAGGTGGTCAATGCGTTACATCGCCACAGCTCGTGGTGTTCAAGATGTGGTCGCAAGGCCCAATGACGTTGTACTCTTGCATACGATCGATCGATGCCATGGTGGGTACAGTATGATCGTGCCCAAAAGGGGTGGGGAACATTCGAATTCGCTGGCGATACTGCAGTGCATATAACTTGGATACTCATTCCCGTAAGTATCAACATCTGCATCCTTGATGCACAATACATTAGAGTACAATAAGCATCTACGAACTCGGAACCAACCGATACTAAAATGACTCTGCCTCTCTCCGCCTCCTTCCCAACTACAGCATCCCCAATCAGCAAGCGGCAATCCCCAAGCCTCAGATAGTGATCCTACGGGCTACAGCCGAACAAAGACCTGCGCAGACAATTCAAGAACTCGGTGGCCCGAGAACCTAGGACATGCATTCGGCTTAGCATAGGCTGACATCCCTCTGAGCGAAAGGCGAAGGCGAAGAATGGCGTCATCCAAGCCCGTGTGGAGGAGACGCCACACTGTCACCTGGAATATTGATGTCATGCGCTTTGCAAGAGAATGTATGGTAGCCTCGTGAGCTCAGGGACGTGCTTTGGGGCATACGTACCTGGCGGCGGGGTTGAGTGGGCTGAAGAATTATGCTTACCGCTGAGTACGAAGTACCACTGCGCACAAGAGCTTGTAGAGCCAGATCCGTCCAGTACTGCGAGATCCTCGTGGCAGTTGGGGGGCCGGGAGATCAGGTGTGTCTGGCGGTTACTGGAAGAAAGGCTGTGGAGTTTATGGAAACGGTTTATCAGATAACGTTTCGTACAGCTTAAATGAGGGTGTACGTACCAGTTTCGAGTCATGGAAAAATTGCTGCTATTGTGTTTTACGGCCGTAACCCAGCCGTGATACACAATGAAGCAGAGGGAGATGAAAGATAGATCTAAGCGCGAGCGCGCCGCCGTCTAACATGGAGAGCACAGTCCTCATCCCAACCAAGCGATTGCGATGCAACGGAGGCTGGAGGACAAACCCATCGTCATCCATGATCCATCTAGCTCGTACGCGCCCTCGTGCAGCCGCCGCTGAGCGTCGACTCGGATCCTCGCGCCGACTGCAGTGTTCAGGAGACTGTGTTCTGTATGAGGTTTCACCTGCAGCGAGCCTGTACGCAAAGTCAGCAAAGGGGTTTGTTGATAATCTTCGAGATGAACGCGTACGGAGCCACCAGCAAGAGTCACTATTCTTCTAGGACGATGATAGATGCTATCAGTCGTCCAGTATGCGGGAGGGACCCTGAGTGTGTGTGGGCAAGTGGGGTGTTGTAGGTCCAGGGTGAAGTCCTGTCATTGCTGACTGGCATACATGTATGTGAGTGCTGTGTGATGCGCTCGGGAGGTAAGAATAGATACTAGATATTGGTGGAGATCAGTGGAAATACTTACGGTCATAATCATACGAGGGTACTTGCAATTCAACATCCATCGTGTTGAGCCATGGATCGCCGAAAAATGAGCCGAGCAGTCTTGGGGGCGCGATCGCGAGCTAGCTAGTACGACAGCCCTGTTCCTGCGTGCAGCCTTCAAGGAGGCGGTGAGAGAACATGCATATGCGGACGTTCAGTTCGGAGGTGGACGTATGCCAGGATACATCGAGGTACAGGTGCGAAAAGCTGCGAGGAAGCGAACTCCGAGATTGGAGCTCAACCATTCCGAAGCTACCGAGAGGGTAGGGACGTGCAACGGACCGGTGCCGAAGGGGCTTTCGAGAACGCAATACGAGACGTCATGCTGACTACCGTTGCAAAGACTTTCCAAAGCTCTATAGATGGGCGAGTGATGGACAATCGCAAAGATTCTGGACGTTGAGTTCGAAGCTTGCTGAGGTCGCAGAGGAAGATCGCTCATGGATGGACACATGCTCCAATTGAGCGAAGCTTGGTCCATCCTCGTGGTGACAATAAGGCAAAGCAAATTTCCCATGCTTTCGTTCCGTAGTGTAAGATACACACGAGATGAACAAGCAGGAGTCCAGTTGCCCTGAAAGAACGTTTTGTATACGCCGTTGCCAGAGAGAAATACCAAGTACAATTACAGCAACCTGAAAGGAAGACAAGAAAGTACGGCAGTGAGCATGGCCCATCGGGTGTGGCGAGCGGGCGCAGCAGTGCTCTGAGAGGCTGTGGAGGCCGTGAAGAACGATGAGGACGATGTTGAGCAGTCGGCATCGCATCGCAATGTCGAAGTCGGGGTCGAGATAGTGCGCGGAAGCAAAAGGGGGACGACCTGGGACGACTGGGAGGGCAGGATGCGGCTGAGCCCAAGAGACCCCCAAGAGCCAAGCCAAGGCTTGGCAATGGAGCGCCCAGAATGGGTAGGCGCTCGCCTTCCCAATTTGGACGCGAGGCGATGCTTTCTGGATTTCCTTGAACTGCAGTTTGTTATAAACCGTCCACCTCGCCCTCTCTGCGTCGTCTTCGCCCTGGCGACTCGCAGCCCCCGACCGCCATTCCTCCCGACGCTCTGCTCGTCGTCCCCGACGTTCTACGCGCTATGTCTCACGATGGCGACTCTGCGCACCTAGACCCCAATCCCGACGTGCCCGCGATCCGCGTCACTACCTCGTCTTCCACCTCCAACCTCCCCCAGTTCGACCTCCCCGATGCCGACGAGTCTTCTACTGTTGAGACGTCTCCGACCGTAACTGCATCTCCTCCACCTCAGCACCAGAGGTCGCCCAGCGACCCCAATTTTCTTTTGCCGTCCATTCTCCGGCCTGGCAGACCTTCTCTCGACGTACCTATATCGCCCTCCTCCGGCTATGCAAGCTCAGACGGTGGCTCTTCTCACGTCCCGCCTTCCCCCACTCTATCTACGCGGTCCTCAGTTCAATTTGCCAGCACGCTAAACCTACGCGACAACAGGCCGGAACAAACAACGGGCATAAGCTCGCTCCAGCTCCTGTCTGCTGGCCAACATGGGCACGGACGCAAAGGCAGCGTCGCCAGTTCGATGGAGGGCAGCACCGAGGGCACTGAGCCCGACTCCCATAATGGTACGCTCTCTCCGCCGTATAAGGCGGATGGCTCCTCCTTGACACCTTCACCTTCACCGACCCACACTCAATTCGACGGCGCGTCTTTCGGTGGCACAACAGTTCGCAGTCCCTCTAGAAATGCGCATGGTCCCGAGGACAGCAAAGGTGGTGACGACGACGAGCCACCAGAGCAACGTCCGGCCCTTGACTTGGCACAGGACGAGCTCATAGATTCCGGTGCCTTCCCCTTCAAACCCTTCCAACTCGCATCACTTGTCGATCCCAAGAACCTGCCAGACCTGATTGAAATGGGTGGCATCAAGGGCCTCCTAAGAGGGCTTGGCACGCACGCAAAGACCGGTCTTACCCGACAGTCCCTCACATCCAGCGACGGTACCAACGTCCTTCACGCACACGAAGTCCCAGGTGATGGACGACCCGGGGCTGGAGCTGAGGCAGGAGCTGGGGACGGAGCATCACACCGACACGCGCCAGAATCGAACTCTGGAGGTGGTGGTGATGGCGGAGGCGGGGACGTGCCTGGGATCGTGGTTACGGGAGCAGACGGCGTCGACAAGGGTCACGCTGTCGAGTCGGAACGAGTAGAAGACGATGATGACGAGGAGAAAGGCGGAGCGGCTTACGATGCTCCTCTGGACGAGCGTCACCGAGTGTTCGGCGAGAACGTGCTCCCCATTCGGAAAACGAAGAGTCTGTTGCAGCTCATGTGGCTGGCCCTCAAAGATAAAGTTCTGGTACGCTGACTTTTTTTCCATCCGTGTGTTGTCCGTAGTCTGACCTTCTCTTCCCCGCAGGTGTTGCTTTCGATTGCCGCTGTTGTTTCACTTGCTCTAGGGTTTTTCCAAGACTTCGGTACACCGAGACCGGAAGGCGAGCCGCCTGTCGACTGGGTCGAAGGTGTTGCCATCGTCGTAGCTATTTTCATCGTGGTATGTGGCAGTTGGCTTTGTTTTTCATTCAACCGATCCAGGGTCTCTAATCGCGTGTCTATTCGTCTCGCAGGTAATGGTCGGTTCGTTGAACGATTGGCAGAAGGAACGCCAATTCCAGGCGCTCAACGACAAGAAGGAAGAACGCGGCGTCAAGGTTATTCGGGACGGTGTCGAGCGCGTCATCGACGTGAAGCAAGTCGTCGTCGGTGACATTGCTCTCCTCGAACCTGGTGAGATCGTGCCATGCGACGGTGTCTTCCTGTCTGGTCACAACGTCAAGTGCGACGAGTCTGGGGCTACTGGTGAATCGGACGCGATCAAAAAGGTCTCTTTCGAGGATTGCCACCGGGTATGGAAACGCGCGCAGGAGTCTTCTGGCGACGATCCTTCCAAGGCTTATGACGAGGAAATGAAGCACACTGATTGCTTCATGGTCTCGGGTAGTAAGGTCCAAGAAGGTTACGGTAGCTACGTCGTCATTGCAGTTGGCACGAAGAGCTTCAACGGTCGTATCATGATGGGTATGTGTCTTCGTTTGCTGTCTTCCTCATCTACTTACACTACTTCTTAGCTCTGCGCGGCGACGCCGAGAACACCCCGCTCCAACACAAGCTCAACAACCTCGCTGAGCTTATCGCAAAACTCGGTTCCATCGCTGGCGGCACACTTTTCCTTGCCCTCATGATCCGTTTCTTCGTCCAGCTCGGTACAAACGAACCCTCTCGCACTTCCAACGAGAAGGGTATCGCCTTCGTCCAGATCCTCATCATCTCGGTCACCCTCATCGTCGTCGCGGTTCCAGAAGGTGAGATTCCCAGCGGTTCATATCTCAACAGCGGCTGACCGCATTTCATGTTCTAGGTCTGCCTCTCGCGGTCACGCTCGCTCTAGCCTTCGCCACGAAACGAATGACGAAAGAGAACCTGCTCGTGCGTGTGCTCGGGTCCTGCGAGACCATGGCCAACGCCTCTGTGGTCTGCACGGACAAGACCGGCACCCTGACTCAGAACGAGATGTCCGTCGTCGCCGGCTCCATCGGCATCCACTGCAAGTTCGTCCATCGGCTCTCGGACAACCAGGCGAGGACGAACGCGGGCGAGGAGGCTGGCGTCAAGCCTGAGGTCGTCGCCGCTCGCAAGCACGCGGAGGATTATTCGATTGATCAGACTCAGCTGAACGATACCCTCTCCCCTGCTGTTCAACGCCTGTTCAACGACGCGATCGCTATCAACTCGACTGCGTTCGAGGATGAGGATCCGGAGACTGGCGAGCTTGTGTTTGTCGGTAGCAAGACTGAGACTGCTCTGTTGAAGTTCGCCAAGGAGAACAAGTGGCCTGGCTGGAAGGAGACCCGTGAGTCTGCGCAGATCGTACAGATGATTCCTTTCTCGTCGGAACGCAAGGCTATGGGTGTCGTCGTCAAGCGGAATGGCGGATGGCGTCTTTATCTCAAGGGTGCCTCTGAGATCCTCACCAAGAAGTGCACGCAACACATTGTGGTTCACAAGGACGGTGTCGGCTACACTGGCGAGGAGCTTGAGACTCAGGAAATCGATGAGCTCGCCTCGGACAACATCTCGCGGACTATCATCTTCTATGCTAACCAGACCCTCCGGACAATTGCCCTCTGCTACCGTGACTTCGAATCGTGGCCACCGAAGGGTGCTTCGTACGCATCGGAGGATGAGGTAAGTCGCATGACCCACTGACTTCGCTTTGCAGTGCTCACTCCCGCCACAACAGGTATCGTACGAGGACGTCGCCACCGACATGACTCTCATCGGCATTACCGGTATCGAGGACCCCCTGCGGGACGGCGTCCGCGAGGCTGTGGCCAACTGCCAAAAGGCCGGCGTCGCCGTCAAGATGTGTACCGGCGACAACGTGCTCACGGCCCGTTCGATCGCGCTCCAGTGCGGTATCTACACTGCCGGTGGGATCATCATGGAAGGTCCTATTTTCCGTCAGCTCAGCAACACGGAGATGCTCGATGTCGTGCCACGGCTTCAGGTGCTTGCTCGCTCATCCCCTGAGGACAAGAAGATTCTTGTTGAACGGCTCCGGTCTATTGGCGAGATCGTCGGTGTCACTGGAGATGGTACGAATGATGGTCCCGCGCTCAAGACTGCCGACGTTGGTTTCTCGATGGGTATCGCTGGTACGGAGGTGGCGAAGGAGGCGTCGGACATCATCCTCATGGATGACAACTTCGCTTCGATCGTCCAGGCTATCATGTGGGGCCGTTGTGTCAACGACGCCGTCCGCAAGTTCCTGCAGTTCCAGATCTCGACTAACATCACCGCTGTCATCATCACCTTCGTCACTGCTGTCGCCTCCGCCTCGGAATCGTCTGTGCTCTCCGCTGTGCAATTGCTCTGGATCAACATCATCATGGATACGTTCGCCGCGCTCGCTCTCGCCACCGACCCTGCCTCGCCCGCTCTCCTCGACCGCAAGCCCGACAAGAAGACTGCCCCCCTCTTCTCCGTCGACATGTACAAGCAGATCTTCGGTCAATCCGCATACCAGGTCTTCATCACCCTCATCTTCCATTTCCTCGGTAACCAGATTTTCGGCTTCCACCATGTGGACGACAACGATCTCCAGAAGAAGCACGATGCGACGGTACAGACTGTGGTGTTCAACATTTTCGTTTTTGCGCAGATCTTCAACTCGATCAACTCGAGAAGGTTGGACAACAAGCTCAATATCTTCGAGGGTGTCACTCGCAATTGGTATTTCATGGGCATCACCTTCCTCGGTACGTGGTCATTATTATCGTCTTGTCTTTGTACTGACTTTCTGCTGCAGAGGTTGCTGTTCAAGTCTTGATCGTCTTCATCGGTGGTGCTGCATTCCAAGTCACCCGTATCGGTGGCAAGGAATGGGGAATCTCCCTTGCTCTCGGCTTCGTCTCCATCCCCCTCGGCGCTCTCATCCGCTACATTCCCAACCCGCCTGTAGAGAGGTTCTTCAAGGCCGTCCATCTCATGCGTGACCCCGACGATGTTCTCCCCACATCGTCGCCAGACATCGAGTGGAACTCTGCTATTCAACTCGTGCGGGATAACTTGGGTGTGTTCGCGAACGTGCGTGGTGCGCGTATGCGTGCTTCGTCGTTCGTTGGCAAGAGCCGCAAAGCACTTCCTCAACGTCGTCAACCTGAAACTCGTGTCGCTACGTGTGTATTTTTATTCTTTTGCATGTGAAGGCAATGAAACTGATGACGGTGGCTTTCTCAGATCATCACTCCTCACCATGGTTCCTACTCTTGTCGCTTCGTCTATTGGGGCTGGTTGGGCTCCGCAATCGCCAGGAGCGCTCTCAGATCCCTCAAATCACGACCCCAGCAAATCTTCTGCCGCGCTGTGGGAAGGCAAGATTCAGATACACCCAGATACTAAGTCTGACGACCCCGCATACAAGAGATGGGGTGCCGCTTCGAAGACCGTATAGACTTTCCATATACCCCCTTCTCTCCTCACTTCTTGGATCCCCCCATACACTACTTTATCCTATGTTCTCCATTATTGCGTTCGATCATCCGTATTCACGCACGCACGCACACATCGCTGCGTTCTTTCTTTTTTGCCGTCGCCTATACGCTACTACTACTACCTCTTTGTCATGATATATCCAAGCCGACCTCTGCGACGCAGCCTTGTAGTCCATGGGGTTTCCTTAAGCTTGGACGCACGCTCACGATCATATATTTCTCTTTTGCAACGAGTATTAGCATCACATCATCTCCCCACCAACCACCGCTTTCATGTAAATCATGCCCCACAAGTAGTATATGACCACATAGGCTCGCGCAGAAATACATTCCTTGAAACTCATCCATGTGGTTCGAGTGTGATAGAGATGTTGTGCGGATGCAGTAGTTTACATGCAAAGATGAAATAGTACTAGTCATGCGGATAGAATGATGTTGAGACCCTCGCGTTGGTGAAATCGATGTGCATTGACTGAAATCAAAATAAGTCTACCCTGCAATCTACAGCTCTACTTTCAGATATCGGAACACGTTCTCCGAGTTCTTCAATTGCTCGACACTCTTGGGTGCCAGCGACTCGCGCCCGTCGAGGTCCACTATGTTCATATCTTCGAACTCGAACGGCGGTACTCTTGGCGGGATACAATTCGCCTGCTCAACCCCGTATTCGTCCCATTCGAAAGCGTGCCCTGGCTTTTCCGATGCGGTGATCACGATAGCGTTCGTAGACTCCATAGAGATATCCGAATCGAAGTAGTTGGCAGGAGCTAAGTAAAAGCTGTTCATTTGATCGCCAAACATTCGGGTCAGTGTGGAGAGCGGAGAGGTGGTAGAGGGTTCAGTCAACATGTGGCGTTAAACTTCCATCGTGCGGTAGACGTACCTCGAGGTAGCCAATTGTGTGCGGGTATTTGGAGCGTCTTCGGATTGCGTCTGTTGACGTGGTGTGAGTGGCGGGGATCCACAAGAGGCTGGAGAATTTCCTTTACCAGGTGATGCATTCCTACGTTGACCCAAGCAACCAAATCTTGTTGGGTGATGTTCTCGCCGTCGAAGAACTTGTGGAAATCGACGGGAGGAGCTCCTGGGAGATTGAAGTTCCACATACTACTCGAAGAAAGCTCCGTGTCCTTCCTCTTCGAAACTGCAAAGTTATATCGGGCCCAGTTGGCGTTGTTGAGAAGGCGTTTGGAGCCTACGACGGTCTGTGAAAAGACGAAGTGGCATCGTGAGATCGGGAACGGGGAGAGAGGCCGGGTCATATCCGTCGCTGCTTCGGGGTACTCACGTTCCTGATCGGCGAGTCACCTGGGTGGATCGAGTAGCCGCGAGGGAGACCCCAGCTATTGGGCCGAGCTGAGTTGACGATGGAGTAGATGCCTTGGAGGTTGGTGGGGAAATCGATCTTGGCGTTGTCTTCGTTAGTGATGTAGTCACGAGAGATCTTCTGCTGGATCACAGTTTGACCCCAGTCGTCATCGAACCATGGTCTTTGAACCTCTTCCTGGGCGGTAGAGGTGAAGAGCAGGGAGTTGTCTGCACCCGCAATATCCAAATCAACCTGTCATTTTGAGGCATCAGGTACGGCACCGAAGGGATGGATTACAAGCAATTGCATACCTTGAAATTGATAACGTGATCGTGCAGTGAACCCACTGTGTATCTGATCAGACGCAAGCTCCAGATGTAAAATATATCGTGCACTGACTGGCTATGTCGTGAATTCTTGTTCCATAGCCTTCTTGAGTAGGATCCCAGTAAGCACCTTGCAAGTATCCTGAGGCTGACACCCGGACTTCAATCGTACCATCAATGTAGAACATGTAGTCAAACTGAGAACAAAACAATCAGCGACCGTACTCAGGTGAATTGGGTAAACCCAACTCACGAGGTAGTCGTAGCTGAATGAGAGATGGAAAAGATCAGTAGAGCTCCAGCTATGCAAACGACAGCTGCTGACTTACTTTCCAACCGTTGACACTGTACGGACGGTGAAAACATACCCCTTCACTGCACCAGACTCGCCGTTGATATAGCCAAGATGCCTGGTGATAGGACGTCCCGTCTCTTTCTCAAAGATGCAGATGCCTCGTTCTCTTCGAATAGAGCCTTGGCTAGCGTGTGTAGTGACGGGCAAAAACACGGCTTCGTGAGGACAATCGTATCCCGGAAGAAGGTCATGCACCATTCCGCCCTGTAAACCAAGCAGACATGAGCACATTCAAACACAGACCGAGAACGAGCAGAGACTGACCATGCCGAAGTAGCGGTCCAACCAAGCTGTTGTTGTCTGGGCCGGGTCGTTCCCAGCTGACAAAATTGGGTCAGTTTCACACCAGCCGTAAGTTCACCGAAAGATGCCTTACAGTATTGAGCAATCGCCTCTTGAGGTGAAAGCTTTTCAAGCATGAGGCTCAGCACATGCAGCAAGCGTGTCTCTCGCAGTACTCACCTCGTACAATATCCTCTCACCTCTAAACCTGACATCCCACAGACTCAAACCCATATCACGGTCGAAGCCAAGGTACATCCCCCACCCCATCCAGCTGACGTACCGCGTCGCGCGATCCACTCGGAATCGGAGGCCCGCGAAGGAAACAGTGCGGGGACCAGGCAAAGTGTCCAAGTCGCGCGGGGGTCCGACTTTGGCACGGGTAGTCCAGGTGTCGTCCATTCCGTCGTTCGAAGCTTGGGGTTGACGTTTGAGGGTGCCATTCTGGTAAGCTTCCTTGAATTCGCTGACGGAATTGAAGATTTGGTAGTTGTACACGACCTAAGCAATAGCATGAATATCGTCAAACACGCGTTTCGGCGAAATATGCGACTTTAAGACTTACTTTGAGGATCTTCCACTGAGAGGGGTCTGTCCCGCTGCATTCAATGTACTGGTAGAAACCAACAGGCTGAATCCAGTTTCCGGGACCACTACGCTTCCAGTTCACCCAAACTCTTCGGAATTCACCATCAAAGCTGAACGGGCCTGTCGCTCCGGCCTCGAGCGTATGGCTGCCAAATAAATCCTACAATGCATGCAATACGTCCCATAAGCAACAGCACAGAACACACAATGAAGCTAGACTGACCTTGATAACATCCTTCAGCGGTGTTAAGATCTGCTCCGCCAGAGGCAAGAGCTCAGCAAACGGCATCCCCGTAAAGCCCCGCGCATTGTACGGGATGGTGTCCCGCTGATAGATGTCGGTGAGGGGCGTCATTGATGTCCTCCGCGATATCGGCAGAGGGCCCACGAGGTAGTCGCTGATGTACGGCTCCGCTGCAGCCCCATGATGCACCGTGACCCTCGCGAACCGCTTCGGCAGCGTCCTGTCCGAGGGCGAGTCCAGGTACGCCAGTGCCGCCGCTTTGCCCGGGCGATAAGCTTCGATGAGGAAGATGTGGTTATCGTTCAGCCCTGCTTGGTCTCCGCGCGTGAGGTTCAGGGACCGTTCGTTAGCGAAGAGCCATTGGGAGATGGTGACGGTCTCGTCGACGGTGAGGGAGGCCCAGATGTTGACCGGTGCGGGCGGGGAAGCTTTCTGAGGGAGGTTGGCGGGACATTGCTTGAGCGCTCCGCCGTCTGTGTCGATGAACGTCTGTTCCGTGGTGATGTGGAGGTGTTGGACGGGGAAGACCACCAGAGATGCTGTGATGAATCCGACAATAACCAGGATTACAACGAAGATACGTCGTCCTGAGCCATGCCGCAGCCAACCGCGTTCCGGGAGCCCAACAGAATCCGACTGCTTGAGGAGTTCGTATCCCGACGTAGGCCACATCGCAAAGAAGCTGGAACTAGGCAGTCACCAGTAGTATGAGAGTGATTGACTCGACGAGTGAACGAGTAGTCTTTATAACCCATCGGAAGTAGCGCTATCTTTACACCCACGCGATTGTTCCAGGTCTGTGTTCTGACGGTGTCAATTATTTCTTTAGGTCGGACGGTCGGACGCTCCTAATTTCCACGAAGGTACCGTCTTCTCTCTCCCGCGTCCGAGACTTTGTTTCATCTCAAAGCTGTAGGCTGCATAAGCTTGGCTTGGAAGAGGTTTCGCGGTCACTCACCTTGTTTTACGGGCCCGATTCGTTGGCTTGGCTGCACAATTGGTCGTGCTCGTCGGAGGAGCTCAGTTGGCAGCGGTGGGTGTGCTGGTGATTTGCGCACCGGGACACACCGGACCGCTCTGAACGAGGCGGTGGCGCTTGCTTGCTACCAAGATCTTCTGAGCGGACTCACAGAGAAGCTTCGTTCGATACTCGATATTTCACACTGAATACAAAGTGTGTTGTCGCAGAGCTGTCCAGCATGATCTGGTCACGTCTAGTTAGGTCGCCGATGGCGCATCGAAAACATGAAGTGGCACAAAGCTGACTCACTGTGAGCAAACCAGCCGCTGGCCAAGGACAGTACAACTTGAATTTCGGTTGGAGCAAGGAAACCGATGGTTCGCTGGAAATTCAAATCTTGACTGGGATGTTCAGCTTGCAGTAAGGAAGTATGTCCATGAGAGCGCGAGAACAGTCGTCGCAGCGAAACCGAGAAGCGGTACAACGCAAATGCGTCTTTATAAGCGCTTACCGGCACTTCACTTCTATCCCTCACCTTCTCCCCAACCACCGAGATACCTCTCGAGTCTCGCACCTTCCGACCCGCCTGCCTTATAGGCGAATGTCTGGCGTGCCAGGATGGACCTGTATAAGCGAGGGAGCTCCAGTACCTCGAAGCAAGTCGTAGTGGGGCAGGGCAGGACGGAGTTCGAGATCTTGAAAGCCTCTCATAGGTACGTTGCTAGACATCTCTTCCTTTGACCATACTCTAATTAAGCTCATGCAGATTTTTACGCGAAGAGGAAGAAGAAGAGCGATCGTTACCCTGGAATGACCAGGTCGCGAAGAAGTACTACTCGAGTCTGTACAGAGAGTTCGCAGTGTGCGACCTGAAGCATTACAAGTCTGGCAACGTGAGTATTTACATGAGGCATCACACATCCGGAAGAATACGATCACTGACTGGAGTCATGCACACGTCTTAGTTCTCTCTACGCTGGCGTACCGAAGACGAAGTCGTCTCCGGGGCAGGAGAGACATCATGCGGCAACACGCGCTGCCTCTTCCACGATACCCGACAAGCAGACCAATACCACCCGTCACTTTCGACCCTCGAGCTCCCCTTCTCATACGTAGAAGACGAAGAAAGCAAGTTCGCGCTGGTCAAGGTGGTCTTGTGCGCGAAGTGCGTGAAGAAGCTGATGTACAAACGGAACAAGGAGAAAGAGGCGCAGCAGGCAGCGCGATCAGGGGAACAGAGTGGACCACCGGTCAAGGCGGAACCTGAGGAGGTGGATTTGGGAAACGGGAAGACTAAAGCGGAAGAGGTGGGAGGTACGGAGCAAAGACGAGAGACAGATGGGCGACGGCGTGATCGTGTACCTGTAGAGGGGGCGCAGCGGACCCGCAATTCACGGTCTCGTTCCCCCGCTCGAGGGAGCAATCGCGAGAGCAGAAGACGGCCAAGTTGGCAGTGATGTTGGGATGATGGGTGGCTTTAGCCTCGAGGACGTGAGTTTGGATCCCTTTTCTGGCTGAGATGCCGGAACTCGCGCTGGGATTGATGGTCTGGTTGCGCTGGTATGCATCGTATTCCTTCATTGGACTTTCATCTCTGACAGTCGCTACAGCTCACGCTAACGCACTGGCGTACACTGAGGGTTGCGACGCCACAGGGAATTGGACGCGTGCAGAGAGGACGAGGGTCGGAGGCGGTCATACAGGGCCGCAGACGTGCGTCATGGCTACTGCTTATCTGCGTGTATCTGGAGAGAACGTGTCGTGTACATTGCCCACATCGTGTATTTCTGAATTCCATGGATGTTCTGAGAATTCGTACGTATGTTGCGGAGGATGCCGACAGCAGCGAGCCGAGGGGAGCAAGAAGTGTGCGAACCAGGCGCTGTGGTGCAGCGACCAACTTTTGAACCGACTCCTCCATTCTCCTCCTGCTCCTCCTGACCTCCACCTCCTCCCTTGCTCCCCGTGTCCTCCACGGCCGTTCTGCGCCAACACTGCGCTCGCCGTCGTCGCAGCTGGGCCCGTGATATTCCATTCTTGGCCCAAAGCGGAGCCTGCTTGCGCTGGGATTCCCATATCCGTGCTCCGGGGCTGTACCCGACTCCAGGTCGACGCTCGGGGCTCCCTCCCGGTCCTTCGCCTGCCAGTGCAAGTGCATGTGGAAACAACGTCTTCAGCAACTCACCCAGCGTCGCAACAACTCTTCGTCGACACCGCGCACACCTACGTTCGAGGGCCCTCGCCGCGCAAACACCGCAGACATCCCAGACTCGCCCGCTTTCCCGCTACGATCATCCGAGTCCAGTCCTCACCCTGGCCCGAGCAGACGCATGACTGCCGACGCCTCATCCTCCGTGCCTCCATCCAAAGCCAGCCTCAAGTCCTGGTGGAACCACTTCATATTTGCTCAGCGGGCCAAGAAGGAGGCGGAGGAGAACAGAGGTGTGCCCAGTCTGCCCATTCGTGTGACACCCGATCGCTGACCCCTCGAGTGGCGTAATCAGGGCAGAGCGTCGTATTTGGCAAACCGCTCAAGGAAAGCCTCAGATATGCCAGTGTGCAGATATCTACCGCCAACGCCAATGGAGAGCTATATGTGTGGGGGTACATTCCGGTGGTGGTAGCGAAATGGTGCGTGGTAACCATGTCTCATACCAGGCTGTGCACTCATCTTTCTCTCAGTGGTCTTCATCTCAAGGAGACGGCGACGGAAATCGAAGGAACATTTCGAGTGAATGGGTCGAATAAGCGAATGAAGGATCTGCAGGCAGCGTTCGAGAAGCCCCCACGAGTCAGTGCCCAACGTCGGTTCCTGGCCTCGTTCTTACCCTCCTGTAGTACGGCAAGAGCATGGACTGGCGGAATGAACATTACACGACACACGACGTTGCTAGTGTCTTCCGGAGGTTTCTGACGCAGATGCCCGTAGGTTGTCCTTACTTTGGTAACAGGTCGTATTCTCACATGTAGAACAGGAACCTGTGATCCCACATGACAAGTATTTCGCTGTGAGTACAATCTCTCTGATTGTCTGTCTTGTCGCTGATAATAGCACGTAGTTTCGTGAGCCACTAGGTGTGTCTACTACTCTGCCACTTGGAACGCGTACCGACCCTCACAGCGTCCCAGCTCGAAGGAACTTCAATCAAGACGAAGTGATCGCCACTTACAAGCGTCTTATCCGATCGTTACCAAGGGCAAATCAGTATCTGCTCCTCTACGTGCTGGACCTTCTCTCAGTGTTCGCGCGCAAAGCAGACAGAAATCTGATGACGGCAAAGAGTAGGTCCACCATTAGCCCGTCTCTCACTCCGCAAATTGCGACATATCAACGCTAACTCATATTGTCGCAGACCTAGCAGTGATATTCCGGCCAGCGCTTCTCTCTCACCCGACACACGAGCTGAACCCACAGGAGCATCAGCTGAGCCAAGACGTGCTCGAGTTTCTCATAGCGCATCAAGACTGGTTCATGCTCGACATCCCACCACCACCAACGTCAGCATCAGCATCAACATCGACGTCGGCGCGACCACCGGTAAATAGTGAGTCCGGCGCACCCGTCATGGGTGCATTAAGTGAACAGGTGGATCTCGTCCCCAGCTCAGACGACGAGCAACCAGGAGGATGGAGGATGGTTCCACGAGACGTCGCCGGTAGCCGGAGGATAGCGCGGCGACGAACGACGACGGAACGTTCGGGGGGTACGTAAACGAATTCGCAATGCTGTAGCTCCCTCGTTTTTTGACTGAACGTGTTCCCACCTGCGCCATCTTTCGTACCCCCGATCTCAAAACTCGACCTCTCAACCACCGTGCCCAAAACTCGCAAAAATGTTGGCGATTGCTGAATATAGACTCAGGGAGCTCGAGGCAGAGGAATGCCGAGGGAGGGGATTTATCGCCGGTGCTGGAAACGCCGCCGTCACGCTCTGGGAGTATCAGCGGTGCCACAGTCACCCGAAGGCGGACGTTGCCCAACAACTCACGGACAAATACCATCGATGCGGGGTCGGTACAGGAGAACGGCCAGCAGCAGCAGACGACCAAGCTGCACAAGAGACAGAAACGCGTCTCGGCGCAGCAGCCGTCGTCGTCTTCCGCAGGGCAGGCCTCCTCCGCTTCACGAACACCTCATGGATAACAGACACTTATTTCGTCTTTCCTCTTTGCAAGGTTGTGTATCATCAGGATTTGTTCTCATTATGACGGTTACCGTTTTGTCTCTGTTCTGCCTGTTTCTTTTGCTGCTATTCTTACGCGTTTATGCTATTTCCATTGTATCTGTGCTATACCCACCTCTTTTTTCCACTCGCCCATCATCAGTTTGCCCCCACGAGACACGTCTATCGCAACGAATCCCCCACCCTATCCCAATTCCTTGTTCTGCCAACCCATACTCTGCTCGCGGACCTACCAAACCCACCCTTTGTAGATACTCGAATGGTAATGGTCGCCCGCCCGTATTTGTGCTCTCTTCTCTTCTTCTTTTCCTCGTTCCAACTCAAATACCTACGCTAGCTACGTACTCAGGACAGCTATCCTCAGGACAGCTATCTTGCTGCGGCGGCAGTAATCTCCTGCTTTTCTCTGCCTTTTTCTTCTGTCTTCTTTTTCCTGACCGCATTCTCATTCTCATTCTCCTACTTCATTGTGATTTCCCCTTTATGCAATGTTATGACAGCAACGACAACCCTCACCACCTTTGATTGTATTTATAACTAAACCCATTCTTTCTTTTTACTACTGCTATTCGGATACCGCAAAGATAGCGTTCTTGATCAACTGCTGCTGCTTGTGGCTGCGGGACTGACACGTGTTTGTTTTTCGTGGGCGTACGGTGGAGCGGTCATTCCAATTCGTGATGGAACGTATTTCTTTCCAGGTATGTACATACATCTTGGTAGTTCTCGATACCACTGCTCAGCAAAGTGCTTCTTCCCCGCAGTCCAGCCTAGCTCAGCTCCTGCGTGAGCTTCGAGAACTCTGCTCCAGAACCAGCAGCGTAATGGGGCATCAACGCGTTGATCTCGACCTTACACAAATCCGAGGCGAAGTACTTCGCGTGATGCTACGACAAGAAGCAAACCGAGAAGTCCTAGTCAGCACCACAAGCTCGATTGACACCAGGTACTCACTTCGCGAGATTGGAACCCGAGAAAATAGACGTGCATACGGTCGTTGTTCGCAGCGATGCCCCAGTTCCCGCCTGTGAACCCGTCCGCGAGTGCGTAGTAACAATCGGTGAAGGTCTTGTGCAGAGAGGTCGCGATGGTGTCTTTGTCGGAGGCGTCTTTGATCATGACGAATGCCTGTGGTCACGGTTTTGCGATGTTAGTTTTCGTGTACATGCGAGGGTCGAGGGGAGTTGGTACGTACGAACTCGCAAACGGGGGCGGTCAACGCTGGTCGGACTTCCTGCGGGAAGCGGAAGGGGATCAACCACGATACTGGGGTAGCGTTGACGTCCAACGCGTTGATTTTCTGTCTGAGGTCCGTTCCAGATGAGAAAGATGCTGGGACAACGTTTCCCGGCCACTCTAAAGACAAGCCAGATCAAAAGTCATATTTTTGTACATTCGAGGTGGGAAGAACGCACCAACCACCCAGATCAGGTCTTTCTTCTCATCGTCGGTCAACCCATAGTACTGCTCCTTCACGCCGCCGCTCGTCTTGACAGCTTGGCGAAGGGCCGCAAAAGCGGGAGACGCGAGGGTAAAGTCCTTGCTAACGGTGAATTTGAAGTATTCCAGGAGAATAGGAAGCATGGTGCAGGTATTGATTGAAAGGCGGGGCTGTGAGATGAGGATGAAGGGGTGCTGGCAGCTTGAAAGAAGTCATGGCCTCTTTTATAGGTTTCTCGCAATGCATCCGATCCAAACTACTGGCAGCCACCGACTGCTACTGTAGTCATATAGACCTGAGACATCAATGAAAAGCGATGATAGCGAATTCAAAAGACCAATGCCAAGGCAAGAGCGGGATGTAGTCAGATCAACATCGACCTAGAGCACCGTAGCGATGTCATATGGAGAGGAGCATTATTGAATACGGCTGGAATAAAATGAGTAGAAGAAAGTAGAGAGGCGTTCTGTATCGGGTCCGGTCTGGCGCGGCTATCTGATGGACAGTTCCGGCTCGCGGTATGTCGTCAATGCGTTAGGCGAGGTTCATGAGACGAGTCATTGAGGACGAGAAAGGTGACGGATTGCTATGGAATGGGAGGATGGAGTTCTACAAGTTATAAGAGTCAGCGCGCTGATACGTCCGAATCATGCTGTCGTGCGAGATTTGCGTCACGGTGATGAAGTTCCCAAGCAGAAGGAATAAATGGTAAGCTAATCCTGATTCGACGCTGCTTAAGCGAAAGCACAGTGGGTCAAAAATGGTCTGTGCATAGACTTCGCCGCTGTGAACAAGTTCAAGCCATCGGATGGACTTCGTCATCACAATGATCGTTCCTGTTCAAGCAGATAACCAGGGATATCAAGTTCAAGTCAGCGGCTTCGATTTGGGATGTCAAAAGACAACGCGATGCTCACTTATAGGACGGACGCTTCCTGAATGTCCATGATACAACGGATTGGCAAGTGTGTGTCCACTACGCATGCGGCAGCTAAGTTGAATGCAAGTAAGGTCTGGAACAATTACCATAATAACATGAGTATTGGTCAGTGCCCATAGAAAAAATGCGTTGAGTCCAGACCTCTCGATGAGAGAGCAGATAAAGGATTCTGAGACAAAATCGCTCTTGCACGCTGTGTAAGGTGGACGACTCGTATATGTGGACACGCAGGCTAGCGCCGGCCGTCTCTCGGCTTTATGAAACTCGGTTGCCTGGCTGCGCAGCAACGACCTCACGCGTCATAGGTACGCGGAATATATGCGAGCAATCTTTCTGCAGGCTTCTGTCATTGTTCAAGATGACGCGCTAACGGTCGGCTCACCAAAATAACTTGAGAACTTGAGAGCACTTGGGTATACTTAGGTCGACTTGGGTCCTTAAACGGCCATCCTTGCCCTTGGCCGAGCACCCGCCACTGGCAGTGGCATCCCCTGACAACTTCCTGGCCCGTTCCTTGAGGCTGGTCATCTGTCCCTCTTGAGTTTGACGAAATTGACCGTTGGCTCGTGGCAGCTCGTGGCGTTCTTTCATTTGCCACACTTTGGCCACACTCGTATCAACGGCCGTTGGCCAAACCGGCTGCTCCATGCATCAAAATTCAAAACAGCAGATGAGGTAGCGTTTTACTTGCGATATCATGTGTTATGTTCGCGTTTACATAGGCCTCCTGGCACATATATCGTGGATGAGCACAAGCACATCAGCTGAAGACAGAAACAATCTGCACTTACTGGGCATAGCTGGCTAATCATCTAGATTCATGTCGCACATTTTCTGTAGACAGATAGCCGCACTGGTCGGCCAAGCTCGGTGCTTGTGCTGCTAGACGCGCCAATCTTCGTGATCCGCTGGCCAAGCCGTCCTGGGAGGAACAAAGGTAGGTTTATTTTTGTGCTCGGCGGATATTTTTGGTTCTACGCGTGCAGGAAGCCAGGGACCCTCGTTGTCAAGAGCGCTATGGCCCGGCGCGACTGACAGAGAAAAGAATCGCAAGTTTTGCTCGATTTCGTGCGTCGAAAATGCAAGGAAAGCAACTTATGAGCCAGACAGAAATCGTGATGAAGCAGTTGTGGTGGAGGTTGAGTGGAAAGATCCTGAGACGGCCCTAGAGTGCCAAGATGACGCTGAAAATAAATCGAAATTCCCGTGGGTTTCCTTTGTTGACCAGCTCGGACTTGGGCCTGCGCTTTCGTGGCCCCTTCGTTCTTGACGACGTCTACGACGTTCACGACATTCCTTAACGATACTTACGGTCCCAATGCCATCCCCAATGTCCCAGTATCGCGACAGCCCCGTGTCGCGGTCGAATCCAGATTTACAAGATTATTATGATGGCGGAATTCCGGTAAGTGGTTACCAGGCTTGTCCCGATCCCTTCTCGCCTGCACGGCCTCTAGTCACCTCCATTAAGTTCTCATCGTCTTGCCTCGTCTTTTCCTCCTTCTTTCGCCTCTACCCACTATTGTACATCAGTACTAAAGTCGCTCCTTACACGCGTCACCTGCGCAGCCTCCGCACCGTCTCTCTGGCATTGACGACCCATACGCATCAAACTCCGTCGTTCGCTCAACTCCGGACTCAACCAGCCGTGGAGGTTATTTCTCTGCAGATCCGTCCCCAAGCATGCCCCTCAACAACTCAGCTTCCGCCTACAGCAACATGGAACAGCCCTATAGCGCCACCCGCTACCTTGAGAAGCAGGAGGCCGCTCGCACTCGCCGGTCAAAGTGGATTGTGAGTTCTGTCTTTCTCGTGTCTATCGTCGTGGCTCAACGGAACTGTTTAGGTGCTCGGTTCCATCATCGGTATTATCGTCATCATCGGTATCGGCGTCGGTGTCGGCGTAGGCGTGTCGAAGTCGAACTCGAACAAGAGTGTCAGCGGTGCCGCCAGCAACTCCAACTCCAACTCCGACAACGGCAGCAGCACTGTGCAACAGACTGACCCGAACGACCCCAGCACATTCGTCAAGGACCCGAACCTCAAGCACTCGTTCTATGGCTTGGCGTATACTCCGGAGGGCTCGCAGTTGCCAAGTTGTGGCGCTAACATCGGTGCGTTCACATTCCTCTTCGGCGTGGTCATCAGGCTGAATTACGGTTGTTCCGTAGGTCAAGTCATCCAGGACATCCAACTCATGTCTCAGCTCACTTCGGTAAGTTTCCATTTGACAGTGTTCACAGCTCCAACGCCCCGAGACGTCTCCTGCATCTTGCGCCCAACACCGCACAGTGTATCTACTACCTTCGAACTTTCTCTCTTCTCCAAGTGGCATTGCGCGCACCGAGATGGGGCTCCTCTTGAGAACTTCGCCGTGAGTCCGCGGGCAATGCGCGTCGCCCCATGTCGTACCGCCGGATGTAGCGGCAAGGGGTCAGCTTTGACCACTGATGGACCGGGTCGATGCAGGGCCTCAGAAGTGGGAATTGAGTGAAGTGCACAGGCTTGTCGTTGTGCTGATACACGGCGACCGGAGACTGCGAATACTGTTAACCGCTGTTGTCGTCTGAATTCTCGCTCATTTCATTCACAGCGCATTCGTTTGTATGGTGCTGACTGCAACCAGTCGTCGTTGGTCGTAAGTCTCGTCATATCCCTGTATCACCTTTCTCTGATCTTCACATCCACTAGCTCGATGCTATCCAACAAACTAAAGTCGATATGCAAGTGTTCCTGGGCATCTACAACGTCCCCAACGATGCGGGAGCCGCTTACACCCGTCAACGCGACGAGATCCAGACGGCCCTTCAGTCGTTCGGAGCAAACAACGTCGCCGGTCTCACTGTCGGAAACGAGTTCATGCTCAAGTGCGTCCTACGATCCTACTCACCGCTGACGGGACGCTCATGCTATTTGCAGCTACTTGACCGACAACGGCGGTGGAGACGATATCAACTCGCCCATTGCTAATGCGGGCGCTGCCCTACTTACCCCCAACATCACCGACGCCCGTAGCATGATCGCTGGCATGAACCTCGGCAAGACGATCCCTGTTGGTACCTCTGACGCGGGCAGTTACTTCAACACCCTCGTTATGGAGTCCATTGACTACGGCGTAAGTTTACCACAGGCCTTCATCCGCCTTATACTCACCCGCTCCGTTCACAGATGGCTAACGTACATCCATGGTTCGCCAACGTCTCCATCGACGCCGCTGCTGCCTGGACCGCCGACTTCTTCCAGAACAACAACGTCGTCGCCGCCCAGGCTCTCAGCAACAACCCCAAGATGTACATCGCCGAGACTGGCTGGCCTACGGTGCGCTGTGGTCACATTTCACCTTGAAACTGATTCTAACTCGTCTGCACAGCAATCAAGTGACGCGGGAAACGCCAACAACGGCCCGTCACTAGCATCGATACCCAACCTCCAGATTTACCTCGACACCTTCGTCTGCCAGGCAAACACGAACGGTACCGGGTACTTCTACTTCGAGGTAAGCGTCGACCCGCAGTCAATGCACGAGTATTTGCTGACGTTTGTTCTCAGTACTTCGACGAGACCTGGAAGGACGCACAGTTCGGTGGTGTCGAGGGCTGGTGGGGATTGTTCACATCAGAGTAAGTTGCCATGAGCGTCTGTTGGGGGCCTGGCACTGACGTCCCTTTGCAGCCGCAAACTCAAGGACGGGATCCAGATACCCGACTGCCACGTTGACTAAGCCTGCTCGCCATGTTGATTCCCTAGAATCCATGCTCACTGCCCGTACTATATTTCACCATCATCGACTCTCACAGGACACCTTTTTCCATTCGTTTATCTTGTTTTGCGTTCATCTTACGAGCGAACGGACTCACTTTCGCACATGCATTCTATTCTACGAGGGCTGTATCCGACGATGCTCCTGTGGTGCTACCGGTCTTACTTCCCTTACGAGACTCTTTAGCTCAAAGACACTGTATTTTGGTTACGCAAACGGATTGTCGAACTATTGGGACTCTTCTTGCTTCTTTCCGCGCAACCGTCCGGTAGTTTGGAGTGTGTGGCAGGTTCGTGATGTTCTTCTGTTCCGGAACGCTTGTGGTCCGTCAGGTGTGTCGAACAACATATGCGCCCTCCAGCAATTCTTCCGCTTCATGAACAGGTCAGTGCTATATTTTTGTTGATCATGCTGACGTTTAAGTCCCTTGCCTCTATTTATAGCACCGTCGTTGCAGCTGGCGGAGTCGTGGCCCGACATTCTTCCTTGCCTTTGGGCCCACATCTCTCATATGCCCTCGCCTTCCGATGATGCCCCGCACTCGTACGCAAATCCCCCAGTCACGTCGAAGATCGGGCGGGTCATGCTTGGCTCTTCTTGGCGGGCCGTTCCCTCTGTGCCTCCAATCCTCGGCACAATGAGGTCGAA
>RWJN01000307.1:1763-40754 GCA_004332605.1 Steccherinum ochraceum
CAGCGCTCCACGCAAGGGGCCTTCTGGCCTTACGCGGAAGAATGCTCACTATGATGCGGACAACGAGCAGCATCGACGGCAGAGAGAGGTGCAGAGAGAAGGTCAGGGTGAAGGATGGCAGGTGGTTCCCCCGGGACTTCCTTCCAGTGGCTACAAGAAGGAGCGTCCTACAACACCCCAGGATGCTCGACCAACGGGTTCTCCTCGGTTTGGTGGTGCCACTTCTGGCTTTCCCAGTCTCCCGCATCATTCTCGCCCACCACCACCTCCACCACCCGGTGGCGAGTCCACTCGGCATAGCAAGCGTCACGGGAAAGCGGTACATCCCAACCTGGGCTATCGCCTGGAAACCTGGGGCTTCTGGTCCATCCAAGAACGAACCAGGCAAGGCTCTTCAATCGCCTCCATGGACTCATCGCGTGATGGCCAAGAGCATGAACGATCTCCGGGGTGCGTACAAGCAGGGGCAATCTCCTTCGTCTGCTGCTGCCGCTCAAGTTCCATCAGTCCTACAACCTGGTCGTGCAAACCGTCCAATACCGCCCCAGCTTCCCATTGTGGCACGCCCATCCACGGGTAGCAGTACCAACTCGTTAAATTCCTCTGGAGAGGCAGGGTCGCCGTATCTGGAGAACTCCGCTGGGTACAACGAGGTCGCTCTGTCACATTCCTATGACAGTCGGTCTGGGAATGTGCAGTCTCCTGCTTCCGCGTATCACAGTGCACGCACTCCCAACGGAGCTGGATATTCAGCTGGGACGTCTCCAGGACAGGGTTACCTCAGTGTCTCGTCGCCGAACAACGAGCCCTATGCTCGACCTCGTTCTGCGCAAGGCAGCGAACCTCCCACGCCGCCGTACCGTGTGCCTCCTGGACAATCTCCCCGCACCGCAGATTTTGTCTCAGCGTCACGATCTCCACCCTCTTCTGCTCATTACTACAACTCCACGCTCACAGCAAACTCATCTACCTCCAGCTACGACGACGGTCCTTACAACACCTACTCGTCACGGCCACAACCGATTCGTATGGATCCTGACTACAGCCATCGTCAGCCATCGACTCCTCGAAGTCCCGTGACTTCTATGACACCTTCAACGGCAGACGGCAATCCACGAGAAGGCGATCGGCGGGTGGCCGCGGAGACACTCCCAGTGCAACGCACTTTGTCCTCTCTACCTGTCCGTGAAGACGACAGCACG
Organism: Steccherinum ochraceum; assembly: GCA_004332605.1. Lineage (NCBI taxonomy): Eukaryota > Fungi > Basidiomycota > Agaricomycetes > Polyporales > Steccherinaceae > Steccherinum > Steccherinum ochraceum. The sequence continues at coordinate 2,966 of RWJN01000307.1, forward strand.
GAGAGTACGGTGCGGCGCGACGACTTCGCCCGCTTCGTCGGGATGTTGGACAACGCGGGCAACACCATCATGCCACCACTGCCACCTAAGCCTCGAACGCCCTCTCCTCCTCCACGTTACAACATATCGAACAGGCCCAACGAGTTCTCTCCGCCGAGCTCACGCAGCACCGTGATCGACTTCCCCACCCTCGAGGACGACTCCGACGGCGAGAGTGGCGGTACTATCTGGGCGAAGAAGCCTGACAGGTCCGGTCAGGCCAGCCAGGCACCCTGGCAGAAACCGTCCGTACCTAAGTCGAGCAACGGAAGTCGGCCAGTACTGCCCCCGATCAGCACAGACAGCTCCCCCGCCTCAGGGCCTACTCCACTGCCCGACACCTCCCGCGACAACAACTCCAGCAGACCGCCTATCCCCGATTACATTCCGCAACCTCCCCCTCCGCGGGTGCGCAAGGCGCAGACACCTACCAGCGGGAAACGACTGCAGGACCAGCGCACGAGCAGGTTCGACAACAACTTCGATTACACGTGGGCGCCGCGTCCACCACCCGAAGAGGTGTTCAACAACCTGCAGGAGTACTTCCCGGAGCACGATGTCGACAAGCCGGTCATTGAGGCGGCGTCCGGTGGTACTTCCCCGACGTCGGCGGAGCCTACCACCCTCATGCCCTTACCGAGCAACGGACGGAAGTTCAGACACAAGAAGTCGATCCGTGTTGTGGCTGCCGAGCACAAGCAGCGCGTTGACCGTACGTCCCGTATGGAGCCGACCGTGCAGGCGCAGGTTCGGAAACGGAACACGAAGCTCTGGGGCAGTCGGTTGGAGGAGCTCACGTCGGAGGAAGCAAAGGAAGATCTCACGAGTCTCTCGACGCCTGCTGAAGCGTCACCGGGCGGCGGTGCTAAACGTGAGTGCCTTGTATTCTTGGTAGTGTATTGGCATCCACTGACGAACATCATTTCCTTCCAGCTATCTTCCGGTGGGTTCGTGGTGAGCTCATTGGTAAAGGTACTTACGGCAAAGTGTACCTTGCTCTGAACGCCACCACCGGAGAGATGATCGCCGTCAAGCAAGTCGAGATGCCTCGGACTGCCAGCGACAGGGACGACAGTCGACAGGCTTCTGTAGTTGAGGCATTGAAACTGGAGAGTGAGACGCTGAAGGATTTGGATCATCCGAACATTGTGCAATACCTTGGTTTCGAGGAAACGCCTACTTTCCTCAGCATGTAAGTGATCGTTACGATCTGTATGTACTTCGGTCGTTGACGTGACCGTTGTAGCTTCTTGGAATACGTTCCTGGTGGCTCCATCGCCAGTTGTTTGCGCAAGTACGGCAAATTCGACGAGGAAGTCACCAAGTCTTTCACGAGTCAGATCTTGAGTGGATTGGAGTATCTTCATTCTAAGGGTATCTTGCATCGAGTAAGCCATCTCTGCCTGATGTGCTTATGTCGCACTAATACTTTGCGACTCTAGGATCTGAAGGCCGATAACATCCTTGTCGAGACATCTGGCATCTGCAAGATCTCCGACTTCGGTATATCGAAACGGACGGAGGATATCAATATGGCTGGAGCATACACCTCTATGCAGGGCACAGTTTTCTGGATGGCACCTGAAGTCATCAATTCGCAGAAGAAGGGTTATAATTCTAAGATCGATATTTGGAGTGTTGGATGTGTCGTGTTTGAGATGTGGACTGGGCAGCGCCCTTGGAACGGACAGGAAGCTATGGCGGTACTGCTACATGTAAGTATTCTGCAGCCTTACTGGATCATGGCGTTGACTGACTGGTCTGTCTACCCAGTTATACCAAACGAGACAAGCACCGCCTGTTCCCGCGGATATTACACTGGCTCCTCTGGCTGATGACTTCCGTCGACAGTGCTTCGCTATGTAAGCACACATTCTGTGGTATGAATCAAGACAAAAAACTAATCGCTTTCCTCTCAGGGACCCCGACGAACGACCCTCTGCGACGGAGTTGCAGCAGCATCCTTACCTTACACTCCGGCAGGACTGGATTTTTACTGCTTTCAAGTAACATGCCGCCATGCTCTCTCGCCCCTCCCATTCATAACGCACGGACACTCTAGCAGGTACATCTGCCCGCCTTCCCACCCACCTTATTGCACAACCTCTTCGCGTTTCCTATGACTTCATGCTCCATATCATCCTTGCACTTTTTCTCAGACCTCGCATGCATTATATTCCTCACCTTGCATTGTTAGCACAATATACTACTGTAGCGCAATCTACGATAATAGTCCATCTCATGTCATATTCCAATGGACTCATCAATTTATGGTGCTCCTCGCCGTTGCCGATGTACTCTACACTCCTTTGCCGAGTGCGCCCACAGTACGCGGGCGCTTACACTGCTTCCTTCTTTCGAGTGGTCTCCACGATTGTCTTCTTCACTTCTTTATAGCGCTTCAAGACGGCGGCTTGACGATGCACTAGATGATATAGAGGCGGCAATGGTACGTGGGACTGCGATGCACTCGTATCAGATCGACGCTTACCTATATAACAGGCCCACCTTCGTGCCGCATTGTGCAGAAGTCAAGCCCGCTCGGCTGATTTTTGACGGGTCCATTGTGTGAAGAGGGCCTTATACGTATCGATATCTATGAGTGAGTGTCCTTGTACCTCTCTTCGGCGGACATTACTTAAACAATACTGACCACGATCTTTCTAGCGGACATCTCTTGTGAGTGTCATCTTTCGACTTCTTAGTCTCACGTTAGCTTCATTGACGGGAAACTTCGCCGTGCCGCGTCTCGCATTCTCAGCCATTCACGATCCTTTACGATGGGTGCGGGGCGAGTTGCTCGCACAGTGCACCGTGGGCAGGGTTTACCTTGGGACGATCACCAGGACCGGAGAAGTCATCGCTGTCAAACAAGTCGAAGTTCCAAGAGACAAGCAAGAGGATGAGCGACTCGCTTCAGCTGCGAAAACACTGGACTGGGAATGTGACATGCTTCGAGACCTTGATCATCCCAACATCGTCCAGTATTTGGGTTCAGAGCAAACTCCTACTTCATACAGTTTGTAAGTCGCGTCTTCCGTTCGAATTTCCACTCGTCACGTCAAGTAACGTCATTGAACTCCTTTGGCTAGGTTCATGGAGTACCTACCGGGCGGAACTATTGCCAGCTACGTACAGAAGTACGGCAAGCTCAGCGATGAGTTGACGCTGTACTTTACTTGTCAACTCCTCGACGGGATTGATTATATTCACTCCCAGAATATCGTGCACCGAGTGAGTAATCAAACAGCTTAGTATTATTTTTGAGTACTCATTATATGCTCGCACGCGGCACAACAGAATTTGACTTCCGCCCATATCCTCATTGACGCGTCAGGCAGCTGCAAGATTTCTAGCTTCGGTCTCGCGAGACGATGCGGACAAGTTTTCAAAGACTCCGTATCAATTACCGGATCTGCTTTCTACATGCCACCCGAAGCCATCAGTAACAAGAATGTATCCGGCAACAATGGTACCAAGTACGATATCTGGAGCGCAGGTTGCGTTGTTCTCGAGATGTGTACAGGGAGAAGGCCTTGGAATGATATGGAGGCAATGGCAGTGCTTCTGAAGGTGAGGTTATACTATGGATAGAAGTGCCAGTATGATTCAGGGATCCCATCGGTTGTCTAGCTATACCAAGCCGAAGAAAGCCCCGGTCCACCTCCAGGAACTACCCTCTCTGCAGAGTCCGCCGATTTTTGCAAGCTTTGCTTCATAAGGTCAGTCGTGGTATCTGCTTCTCAGCGTAGACATGCTGAACCGCTCGTCGCAGCGACCCAGCCGAGCGACCGTCTGCCAGCGAACTCAAGAGCCACGGCTTTGCTGTAGTCCCTACCGGCTGGTCGTTGAGCGGCGTCTCTCAAGCTCTTGCTGAAAGTTGAAGATCTGTTTGAAGTGGTGGTGGTGCCATGTGTTCTGTCTACGTTCAGGTTGAAGCTGGGTCTGACTCGGAAGTACTTCCGCTATAATTAGCATGACGTCATTTAGCGCTTCTCTATATCAATCTTGCCCTTGGGCGTCTATAGGTTTTGTTCAAAGACCTGCTCATGGTTCGCGTCCGGCTGATCAGATGCCCCCACACGCCTGAATGGCAACGTCCAAGACAATACAAGCCATCGAGGAGACCCTTCGGAAACCCTCAACAGAGGAAAGACTCGAAGAACTAGCGAGGGAGAACGCCGCGATCAAAATACAACGCGCGTGGAGAGCAAAGCAGCGTGCCAAAGTTCTTGGCCCTGAGTTTCTATGGAGCGACCTCACTAACCATGCTCGCACGCAGGTGTGTTGCACCTCTACATGATGTCTGATTACCTTCGTTGACGTTTTGCAAACGACAGGTTGGGAGGGACGCCGCAACGCGCGGCGAGAACAGTCCCAAGCAGCGCTGGCGACGTGCCGCATTCTTAGTCGGAAGGTTGGAAGATGGCAACGAGATGTTTGCTCACACTGGCAAGGAGTATTCAGAGGCAGAAAGGAAGCATCTTGAGACGCAACACTGGCTGGAGATGATTGACGGGTATGTGTATTGCTGGTGCACCCCGCAAAACTGCCTGATTTTTATCACCTTGCAGCAAACACAGATATGGATCTAATCGTAAGCATAGGCCCTCAAACTTTCACGTAACTGTTACTGATCGGCTCCCTAGTGAAGGTAGTTGCCTCTACTGTATAGGATAGAGACACGCTGACAGCAATCGAAGTGGTACCATAGGAAATGGCAAGACGACGATACAACAGATAACTTCTTTCGCTGGTATGAATAGAACGCTCTTGACTTCCATTCTATACTGATTCTCCTTGCAGGCTTGACGAAGGCGCGGGCAAAACGCTTTCTCTCAAAGAGTGTCCTCGTGAGCAATTAGAGGGAGAGGTGCGTCGATGACGGTGTTGTTTTACAACTGATGCACTGATACATTATTCAGAGGATATCGTAAGTTTCGTTGGCGTTGCGATGATCTCATGCTGATCCGACAACTTTCAGCTACTTGTCACCTCATCAGCGTGAGCCCCTTTCGATCTTTATCACGACCACGAATGCTGTTTCCTGATCTTCTGTGCCGCTGTCAGGTCTGAACTACTTGGTACAAATAGACAGTGAAGGAAAGTTACGCTGGGCCAAGAATGGTGAACTTGTGGATACGACCGCCGGACGCTGGAAGGACGGAGGTGGTGGCAAAGGCATTGTTCCCCTCGAACATCCTGAACCTACGGCCCTCCAGCCACGGCACAGTTTCCTTGAACCGTCCAGGTCCTCAAGTGACAATGCCTCAATGTCCAGCGACGAAGCAGATCAAGCATTGCACTATTATGCCGGTGAAAGCTATTCTCATAACCCATTGAAGAGGATACTTTGGAGGAACTTCACGCTGAAGGGGTTACTGGACCGACTCCTTCGAAAGACCATCAAGCGCAATACGTGGATATACGTCTCTGTACGTTGACATTTCTGAAAACATTGGCACCTATTCTGACGATCATTCTGCAGGACAAGAATTGTGAGTGTGTTGAGATTGTACGAGTTCAACTAAGCTCATGTTCTACTCTGCAGTCAATATCTTCATCGGTATCAAGAGTACGCCCTCCCTGGATTCTCCGATTGTCCAGTACGTACTGACGAGACTCTAGAACCTGGTACCTTCCAGCATTCGTCCTTCCTGGGCGGCGGCTTGGTGACGTCCGCAGGGCTCATCTCTGTCAAAGAGGGGATGATCCACACACTCTCACCATTATCCGGGCACTACCGCACATCCATCGCTGTGAGTACAATGAACTGCTATGGATCCTGGACTCCATAGATGATAATGGCTTATGCAACTACGGCATACAGCACTTCCGACAATTCCTGTCTGCTTTGGAGGACCGCGGTGTCGATATGCACAAGGTTGAAATCAGCAAAGCCGAAGCAGCATTATGGGGGTCAGTGTTATAGACGTGATTGTTTCAAACCACAGTACTGACACCGCACTATCCCAGTATCGAGCATCTGGGGAAGCTTAAGAAGAAACAAGCATCGTTGGTGAAGGCTGGCAAAGAGGGCGTCGGAGAGGCAGTTCAGAATGTCGCCGGGAAGATTCATACCACGCATCGTGATACCCAACATCAGAAACGAGAGGTTCCTGAAGGTCGCAAGGCCACGAAAGGCGACCCGTCCACAGAGCAAGCTGGTGCAGGGAACGGTCAGCCATGATCATGCTTCATAATTTTCTGTAGTGCCAGTCATTGTATACCCATTGATTTCCGGTTCTGTCTGCTATAAATTGAAAGCGTGATGCTAGAAATACAATTGCCTGCTGAGTCTCGTACATCTCGACGGTTGTCGTGGTATCGTGGTATCGTACTATGCTCGGGACCACTGGCTCTCGATATTGGATACTCCCACCGGTAGTGCCGCCTAGACAACATCAGCTGGGCTTGAGGCTATCAATTTGTAGCAATAACTCACCTTCTCATCGTAGTCCACCCATTCGCCCTCTTCCAGCTCAACCTCAGCAAATCGCGTGCCGGACTCGAGGCCTACACATTTCCAAGTTCCCTGCGAAAGTGGATTTAGGAACATATAGCTGCAAAGCAAATCAACTGTGTTGCTCACCCTTGGATCGAATCCAACGAACTCCAAGCCTCGGCATTCAATTGTGATGAGAGGAGCGAACTGTCCATTGGCGTCTGCGGAATATGGTTTCGGTGGCGAGTTCGTCTCAAACTTCGCTGAGCTTTCCCGTTTGCAAGACGAGCATCTCCATACAAAGTGTGCAGTGGCCCCTTTGCTTCCAGATACGGAGTGTTCTTCCTACATATCATAGACGATGTTGAGATCCAGCAGGGACGACCAGGATGGATCACGCACCTCTCTGTTCACGGACACAAATTTGGGATGCACTTCATGACAGCTGTTGCATTGTACCTATCCTTCAGATACGTCAGCATACAATGAGTGCATCAGTAGAGGACATACGGACTTTGAAGAAGTAATCGAAAGAATCGGATTCGGGGACGAGATCGGTGACGTTCTCAAGATCGGCTTTGATAGACAATTGCAGTTTCTAGGTAGACGTTGAGTTTTGAGTGGACAGTTAGCAATGCAAAATGGCTTACCACCATGATATAGGTATGGTTGCGGCTGATGAGGAAGGGATGATGATAGACTTGGTGAGACTGAGACGGAGATGCTGCTGGTGGGCTGCGACCTGCCCCAACGGCGGAAAGCAAGCAGGCGATCGCGTCTGTTTGCGCGTTGTTTGGCCACGCGCTTGACCAAATTATGGGCGTCTCATGACACCGAAACTTCATTCGACCGCGACCTCCTCGCTCTTCCTCTGGTCGTTATCACCTCCCTCGCGCCATGTCTTTAGCGGCTCTGAGAAACGTCGTCTCCCCAGGATCATCACGACATGGTCTCAGGCTGTTCCACGCGTCCCCTGCTTCCCGGATGCCCCGTGCCATGCCCACACGCAAGAAGGACGAGGACGCAGACCTCATTGTAACCCTCGACGACCTGGAAACACCGGCGGGAGACGATGATGTCACCTCTGCGGGTCACTTGGTTCTGCGGCAGCAGAGACAAGTACTCTACTACATGCGTCTGATTGAGCATGACATGCCAAATTTGGTCGGTGCGTGCTACTCCTCCCGTGTCCGTGGTCAAGCGACTGACTCGGATGTATGTCACAGCACATCGCAGGCCGTTTATACCCCCATCATCATCATCACCATTAATCGTTCGCTCCATCTCCTACGGCGGCGAAGAACATCCAGCAGACAGGAAGCGTGTCATCGTTGCGCCCGTGTCCAAGCTCCCTCTTGCCGATGACGAGGCACGGAAGAGGTTCAAGCTGCTGTCGGGCGTGAGATGGACACCGGAACCTCCCAAAGACGGTGGATGCGGGCCACACGAGAGTGACGAATGGGGGTTCTTCAAGCTATCCTGCGAGAGCTTCCCCAAACCCGCCATGAACTTGAAGTGGGCGAGTGACACCCTGGATCGTCTTGTTGCAGAGGCCAATGTACGTTTCCGATCGACTCTGTCGCGTATTGTCTCACCTCAGAATATTTTCAGGACACAAGCAAGGCTCAGCTGCTCGACATGCCTTACGACGACCGACATTTGGAGGCGAAGTTGCGAAAAGGGAAGAAGGGCGGTCATGCCAAAGGGCGCGGCTATACTCGTCCCACCCTCAAGGATTTCCCGAAGGAATGGCTACCTGACCTTCCTGTTCCCTCGCCTACTCCAGCACTCCAGTAGACCATATACGCAATATCATCTAATTCACTTCTGCTTCGGTGTGCACAAGGGTTGCATGAGAACCTCCTTCGGGCACGTGATGAGATATAGTAATGACATTGGTCAGTTGCATTGCTCGTGTGTTCGATTCATTCTTGTCTCTTGCTCTCATCACATCCAACGAATCTAGCGAAATGGCGAACAGGATTCGTGCTTCCGTTGTCCAAGCTTCCACTGCAGCTTATGATCTGGCAGCCACGCTGGAAAAGCTGGAGAGCTATGCTCGTCTTGCGAAGCAGAGAGACGACGCACAGTTGGTGGTGTTCCCCGAGGCATTGTACTCTTCTTTCATTGCTACGGCTGCCAAATTGGCTAATGCACCTCGTCATAGTATCGGTGGTTACCCAAAGATGTCGTCCTTCGGACTGAAGGTAGGCGACAGAAGGCCTGAAGGAAGGAATGAATTCCTTCGGTATGCCAATGCCGCCATCGAAATCCCTTCTCCAACGATCACGCGTCTCGAACAGCTCAGCGCCGATCTGAGCGTGTTCATGGTCGTAGGGATCGTCGAACGAGACCGTGGAACGCTGTACTGTACCGTCGTCTTCATCGACCCCTCGCAAGGTTACTTGGCCAAACACCGGAAAATACTCCCGACAGGTATGGAACGCACCATTTGGGGCAGAGGATACGCGAGTACTCTGCCTGTACCCGAAGTCTCGTTTGAATCTGTGAACGGACCCGCTTTGAAGGCTAGAGTGTCCGCAACAATATGTTGGTACGTTTTCCTCTAGACCGTCTACCGCGTGGTATGTTGAAAGCTCTGGTTGTAGGGAAAATTACATGCCTTTGTGTGAGTCCACTTGAGTCTTTATCACATCGTACCCTAACCTCACACCACGCAGTGCGCACTTTCTACTACTCGAAGGGCACTCAAATATATTGCGCTCCCACAGTGGATGCTGGCTCCGAGTGGCAGATCACGATAAAACACATCGCACGTGAAGGGCGCTGTTTCGTCCTCTCAGCATGCCAATACGCCGAGGAGAAAGACTTCCCTGAAGGCCACGCCGTCGTCGACGAAGCGAAGCGAAATCCGAGCAACGTCATGATCGGTGGGGGTAGTGCCATCGTCAGTCCTTTTGGTGAAGTGTTGGCTGGCCCGTTGCTCGGTGAAGAAGGCGTCTTGAGTGCTGACCTGGATCTGGACGAGATCGTGAAGGGCAAATTCGATTTCGACGTGGTTGGGCACTATTCGAGACCGGATAGTAAGTGTTCTCTTTTCCTGGTTGTCACCGAACCCTCTGACATGATTTTCAGTTTTCAAGCTGACAGTGAGCGGTCTCTGAGTGGCTTATACTTATTGGCAGCTACGCAGGATAAATCCGGACGGTTAACGATGAGGACGGAATACCAAAGTGTTATAAGAACTTGTAAAGAGTACACGTGGATGTATCTGATACGGTACAACGGAATGATATTGAGCACAGTGACAATCTGAAGGGGTGTCAGTGAAAGAGCCTTTGCCACTGCACTTTGATGTTGCTACACGCTCTTTGTACAATTAGACGCCCTCGTTTTGTTCAAGGTACCAAGCTGAACACGATGCAAAGCTGGGAGTGAGGTGATATATAGCACATCCTCTGCAGGAGTGTGGACAACATCCCAATCTACCATACCACTCGAGAAACCCCCTCCCCCAGCAACCATGGCACCGTCTGCGCTCGTGCTGCCCTTCCTCTATAGCAATGTCCCATCCACAGCTGGCCTGATGGATACGTTGCTGCCACTGTACCAACCTCCGATCAATGTTCGCGCACGGGAGGATCTTCCACCAGCGCATGCAGCTACTCATGACGACAAGTCACCAAAACAAGTGCGTGTGGGACGCAAGGAACCACTCGCCACTTCCACATCACGGAGGAAGGGGAAGGGGAAGGAGCAGATTCTGGGAGAGAAGAGAAGAGAGATCGCGCAAGAGCCAGTGGCACGTAGAAAGGCAATGCAATGGTCTGGACGAACCATCTATTCCACCCATGCCGCTATGCACATGGCCAATCCCGCACGCCTTCCCTCACCGCTACCACCATCCCTCGACATCGTCGCCGAAACGCACGAGGCCAAGCTGTCCGACGGAAGAGACTTTTTGCCCGCCATGTTGGACAGCGATGACGAAGACGGACATTGGTATGCTCGGTCACGTAGGACCATCGAAGAGAGCTCTAAGTCCGACCGGGCAAGGGAAGCAGTCTCGGGTGGCTCGACGCCAGAACTAGGCTGGTCGTCGCCGTCTTCGTCGAGCGGCTTGTCCGTATCACCGCGCTCCCCAGCAAATTCCCCGCAAGAAGAGAGCGGACCAAGCTGGTCACAGGTGGTCCCGAAGCAGGAGTGGATGGATAGCCTGTACGGAGGCGAAGAGAAGAGAGGACTGGGGCTTTGGTTGGGAGAGCCCGACTTGGATGTGGCTGCGAACGACATGTTCTCGCGCTTCATAAATGTTGATGAGTGTGGTGGCGGTCGAGAGTAGCTGCGGGGAGGTTGACAGTGACTGGCATACTGGACAGACCTGGGAGAACGAGGAAGCAGAGGTCGGCGATACCCTGGCGGTGTAGGTCATTAGATACCCAAATGTACCATGGCATTCTAAGCAACGTGGAGAACTCACGACATGGACTGGATTGGAACGAGATCAAGCTTTAGAAGGAGGGAAATGAAACGTTCTTCGGCGAGTCTGTTTGGCTGAGCCTGGCTGTTTGTGCCGCGCGGATAAGGCATGCGAGCAGGGGAATCAGCGGTACTTGCTCTCTCCCTCTTCCCTCCCATGGCGCATCCCCGTAGTGCGTCGCCTGTTCTGCATCAAGTAGGCCCCTGGGTAAGTAGCGAGCTGATGATACATAAAAACATGGTGATGAAATTGTCGGTAGAACGAGCTGCTTCGCCCCAAGCCCGGACTGCAGACGGTGCAGGCGGCAAGCAGCGGCAAACAACAGCAACCGCCTCCACCAGGTCCTCACGCCCACGACTCAGAGCCGTCCCTCCTCCCTCCTCTTGCCCTTCCTCCCGACGTAAAAGTACGTTCCCGCCTTTCCTCCTCGTCGCGCTCGTCCTCGTCGTCGACACCACCTTCGCCCACCTACTTACATTACCCTCCACCGCAGATGACGGACTCGTACGTTTCTTCCACCAACGGCGACGCGATCACGGCAAATGGCAGCAACAATTTGAACGGCTCCAGTCCCTCCCTCCCCCAGCAGGCTGCCAGCGGCGGACTCTCCCCCATCATCCGCAAGAAGCTCATGGGCTATGTCGGTTTTGCCAACCTCCCCAACCAGGTCCACCGGAAAAGCGTGCGCAAGGGCTTCCAGTTCACCGCTATGGTCGTCGGTAAGTGCCATGTGTCGCCCATACAGCGTCCTCCCTCACCCATGATCCCTCCCAGGCGAGTCCGGCCTTGGTAAATCGACACTCATTAACACACTCTTCAACACTCGTCTCTACCCACCCAAGGAGCCTCTCCCCCCAAGTGCGGAACGTCCTCAAACTGTCGCCATTGAAAGCATCAGTGCTGGTATGCTCATCACGCTAGTTTGGCGCGTCACATCAATTTATGCATCCTGCCTGGTTTCTAGATATCGAAGAGAACGGCGTTCGTCTCCGTTTGACGGTGGTCGATACCCCAGGTTTTGGTGACTTTGTCAACAACGACGAGAGGTGTGCTTCTTTCTTTGTCGTGTCATTCATTATCAAGCTGACGCGCCTTCCGCAGCTGGAAGCCTATCGTTGAGAACATTGAGTCCCGGTTCGACTCTTATCTTGAGCAGGAAAACCGCGTCAACCGTCAGAAGATCGTCGACAACCGTGTCCATGCCTGCCTGTACTTCATCCAGCCTACCGGTCACTCGTGAGTAGCCGATTATAGTAATGATATCTGTTCTCTAACCAAGTCATCTACAGTTTGAAGCCCATTGATGTCGAGTTCATGCGTCAACTCCACACCAAGGTCAACCTCATTCCCATCATTGCCAAGTCCGACACCCTCACCGACGAGGAGGTCGCGGACTTCAAGGCCCGCGTATGTATAGTTGCATGTTGCTGCGACGCGATACTTATATTTTTTCTCTGTTGTAGATCCTGGCCGACATTGCCTACCACAAGATCCACATCTTCCAGGCACCAACTTACGAGAACGAGGATGAAGAAGCCATTGCTGAGGCTGAGGAGATTGCCAGCAAGGTTCCATTCGCTGTCGTCGGCTCTGATCAAGTCGTGAAGACTCCCGATGGTCGTCAAGTTCGCGGTCGTGCGTACCCATGGGGTGTTGTTGAGGTCGACAACGAGGATCATTGCGACTTCGTCAAGCTGCGCCAGATGCTTGTTCGCACGTACATGGAAGAACTCAGGGAGTACACCAACGACGTTCTCTATGAGAACTGGCGAACGGAGAAGCTGCTCAGCATGGGTGTCGTTCAGGACTCGAGCGTCTTCAAGGAGGTCAAGTGAGTGTTCGACACGCTGATTGCATGTGTTGCATCTGACCACTTTTTGTAGCCCTGCTGTTCGCGTCCAGGAAGAGCGCGTCATGCATGAGGCTAAGCTCGCCAAGATGGAGGCAGAGATGAAGATGGTCTTCCAGCAGAAGGTCCAGGAGAAGGAGGCTAAGCTCAAGCAGTCCGAGGAGGAGCTCTACGCCAGACATCGGGAAATGAAGGAGGCTCTCGAGAAGCAGCGCTTGGAGCTTGAGGACAAGAAGCGTCGCATCGAGACAGGTCGTCCACTTACGCCTGAAAAGCCCGTGCGTAAACCCGGCACAATCTTCCGTCGGTAACGTGTTGGGCTGACTGGATGATAGAACAAGGGCCGCTTCAACATTCGCAGGTAAAGGGCCAGGACTTTTTACCCCGATCTCTCTGCCTTTCGCTGCCCTCCTACCTACTTGTTGCACCACTCTCTTGGTTGCCTTATTCCGTCGTCCGTCAATGCGTACCGTACTTCGCTTTCCGTTGCGTTTGGCATTCAGTGCCGCCGTGTTAATTATCCCAGATTCCCCCAGTTTAGTAACTTTTTGAACACTCACCCACACTCGTTTGCATGGATACCGGATTGCTTTCCGCCCTCTAGTTCTCACATTAGTTGTCTTTCTGAGTTTGGCTCTCTGAGGAGCATTTGTAGGGTCGTTGACGAGTCGTTATACTTTTATCATACCCAGAATGATCAGCCGTCAACATCTACAAACAGTCGCGATTGTCTGCCTAATTGAGATCCCGCCTGAGCCTCTCATCTTGCCCTCCTCTACTCTACATATTTTACATCTTGTCCTCGACGGCCATCATTGCCTCCTCATCGTCTCCATGTCAGCGACAGAGAGCATCCAGGCCGTGCTCTCAGCTCTCGACGTCTTCAGCCGCGCGCCCGACAAGGCATCTCTAGACACTGCAAATACCTGGCTCCAGGATTTCCAGCACTCTGTAAATATCATCTCGCCTTTGGTCCAGTCCAACTCGCCGCTCTGACCACTCAAATGCCCCCCATCTCACCTCGTAGCCTGAAGCATGGTCGGCCTGCAACGTCCTTCTCCTCTCCCCAGATGCTCCACCCGCTGCGAAACTTTTCGCTGCGCAGACCTTCCGGACTAAGGCATGGCCACTATTGTCGCGCCACAGATGCACTGCACTCACACCATGATCCCTTAGGTCATCTACGATTTGAATCAAGTAGATCCCGCCAACCTCCTCTCCCTGCGCGATACCCTGGTTACTGCCCTAGAAAGATATCATGCAGGACCGCGGACGATCATCGTGCAACTGTGTCTCGCCATCTCCGGCCTTGCTCTCCAAGTGACCGCATGGGAGAATCCTGTGCAAGATCTCGTGGATTCCTTTGGCAGAAATCCTGCGACTGTTCCTGCGTTGCTGCAATTTTTGACTATCTTGCCGGAGGAGTTGAATAGCAACTTGAGAATCCCGATCACGGTGAGCCTTGTTCCGCTATTTGCATTGCGGTTTACTGATGACATATGACAGGACGACGAATATGAACAACGGGCCTACGTATTAATGTCAGCGAGTTCAGAGAAGGTTCTAGAGCTGTTAGCCATGTATATCCAGGCTCAAGGTACGTCACAAAAGTGAACGGTTTCTGAGATCGACCTGATTTGCGACCCAGGAGTTACATTTGATGTTCAGCTGCAAGTCTTCCGATGTCTGTGTAGCTGGCTGCTTGCAGGAGAATTCGCCGCATCTCAGGTAGCGCAAACGCCATTGCTCGCGTACGCGTTTGAAGCATTGCAATCGGAGGAGCTATTCGACGCGGCCGTATCCGTCGTGTGCGACATCATCCACGAAACGCAGGAGGTCGACGACAATATGCCTGTCATCGAGATGCTGGTACCCAGAATCATTGCGCTGAGGCCCAAACTCGCCGAGTGCAAGGACGATCCGGAGAAGATCAGAGGCTACGCGCGTATCTTCACCGAAGCCGGGGAGGTGTACCGAAGCCTACTCCTGCACCACCCGGAATCGTTCTTCCCCATTGTGGAGGCGATTGGGGAGTGCTCAGCGTATCCCGATCTTGATATCGTCCCCATGACCTTCCCATTCTGGGCGCGGTTGGCGCAGGCGATTGGCAAGAAACCATCTGTGTCGCCTCTGTTCCATGACGCCTACAAGGCATTGATGGGGGTGATGATTCGCCACCTTCACTTCCCGCCAGACATGACCACGTTCACGGGACAGGAAGCGGAGAACTTCCGCCAGTTCAGACATGTCATGGGCGACACTCTGAAGGACTGTTGCTACGTCTTGGACTCGGATGTTTGCTTGCTGGCCACCTTCGACCTGATAACTGCTGCCATGGCGCGCCCAAATGTCTCCTGGCAAGAGATAGAGGCCCCACTTTTCTCTCTCAGGTCGATGGGAGCCGAGGTGGATCCATCGGACGACAGGGCAGTTCCAAAAATCATGGACCTCATTCCATCACTCCCCTCGCACCCAAGGATCCGTTATGCCACCCTCCTCATCGTCGCTCGCTACACAGAGTGGATCAACAAGCACCCCTCGTACATCCCATACCAGCTGCAGTACATCTCGGCTGGATTCGACGAGTCGGATCAAGAAGTCATGGCAGCCGCTGGTCAAGCGTTGAAATACTTGTGTCAAGATTGTCGGAAAGTGAGCAGTTGTCAAAAATTGGCCCTCTATCGTTGTCTGACTCGTCTTCTCTCTCACAGCATCTCGTGGATGTTTTGCCTCAGCTTCATACGTTCTTAGGCAATGTAGGCGGCAGATTGGCTCAGGAAGATAGAGTCCAAGTCTACGAAGCCATTGCCTATGTCATCTCTGCGATGCCCATGGAACGTGCCGCACAATCATTGCGCACATTCGCACTCGATCTTCTTGGCCAAGTGCATGCCGTTGCATCGAAGCCTACGCCTGCTACTAAAGCAGAGCTGCAAAACGCGGCAGGTCAGCACACGATTCTTTTTGATCGTGAAGTATATAGCTTGACACATCAGCCCATAGATGCCCTCGAGAACATCGAGAACATGCTGAAGGTCATCGAGACATTCGGCGAGGATTTGCCTTCTGCATGCCAAAATACATGCCAAGAAGCATGGGCCATCATTGACCAGCTTATCACGAAGTACGGATCGGATTATTCGATATGCGAGCGTACGAGTCGCGTGCTCCGTCTCTCTATCAACTTCTTTGGCAACGCTGCGTTACCTGTCCTACCTGCGGTCCTACACAAAATGGCAGATTTCTTCGTTGCCACCGGCCAATCCAGCTATATGTGGGTAGCTGGAAAATGCGTTGGCCGCTTTGGCCACGAAGAGGATCCGCAAATACGAGCGGCGTTTGCAGACGCGTACGAACGGTGCTCAAAGGACGTTGCTCGTCGCATGCACGAACAGTCTCCCGACCAGATTCCAGATAGTGAGTACTCTGGTTTCTCAAGAAACTCATTGTACTGACGCCTCAACAGTCCTAGAGGACTACGTCCATACATTGTTCCAGCTGTTCGCTTTCGCGCCGGACATTCTTCTCCCATCTCCTTCATTCTCCATCGCTCTACGGGCTGCTATAAGTGCTCTGACCCTCATTCAGACTGATATCGTCTTTGCAGCTCTGGAGTTCTTCCGTGATCTCCTTACTCACGACTGCCTTGTGCCGTCCTCTTCGCCTCCTCCCAAGTTCCCTGTTTATGCGGCCGCCATCCGATCAAACGTAGAAGCTGTCGGTCTAGAGTTGACTGGCTGTCTTCTATCGGGCCTTACTGGGGACTTCCCCGAAGAGTCGGTGACCCTAGTCGTAGACATCTTCAGGACTCTGGCAACCTTTTGGTCGTCGCAGTTGGCCTCATGGCTACCCGCTGTCTTGTCACAGCTGAACTCAAGTTCTGTACCCGAGCAGGCGAAAGCTGCGTTCATAGCGGATGTATCTCGGTAAGTTCCTCTGAATGCCCGTGCCGTCTTCTACGACTCACGTGTTTTGAACAGCTCGATACAAACTGTAGAATACGACAAGACGAAGCATGCTATTTTGGGTCTGCATCGTGCTTCTAGAAGAGCGAAAGATAGACGACGAGCAGGTCCTCTGGATGGTGGTAATTAGTTCTGGAAGTTTTAGCAGGAATAGTACAAGGAACTGTAGGATGGTGCAAGTAGTGTACACGAGCTGTTGCTGTTGTACTGTGTACATCTAGTCAAGGTAAAATAGTGCTTTCTTATCCGTCTTTTCCCGACCATGTACTTGGCCCTTCGAGACTCGGAGAGGCCGTTGCACGTTCCAATCAGTGATGACCGACGCCCTCCGGAGCTGGCGAGGCTGTTGCCCACAACACGGACAAATTGAGAGGTCGGAGATAGACGCCCAGCCAGCACGCACCGACCAGAATACCACTGGCAGCTTCTCGGACCCTCTAACATCATTCTCTACTCTCCTTCAATGCTTGGACGTGCAGGACAGTCATTAGCGTCCGCCGGTGAGTCTTTTTGCTCTTTGGGAGTGCTGTCAGAGGCTTATACTATGCTAGCTGGACGCCGGGCCTTCTCGTCCTCTGCGGCCCGTCAGAATTACGATGCGACAATACCTAACCTGCTCATTCACAAAGACACTAGAGTTCTGTGCCAAGGTTTCACCGGAAAGACGGTCAGCATCTCGCGATTGAGGGGAAAATACTGGCTGACAAGGTGTCGTGTAGGGTACTTTCCATGTGAAGGAAGCCCTTGCGTACGGCACGAACATGGTCGGCGGTGTCTCCCCAAAGAAGGCCGGTCAGACCCATCTTGGCTTGCCAGTCTTTGGAAGTGTTAGAGAGGTGAGTCAAGTCCATGGTCGAAAGTTTTCGTCGGTTTGAGCTCTTTTCCAGGCCGTCCGAGATGTTCAGCCCGAAGCCACCGTCCTCTATGTCCCCCCACCCACTGCTGCCGACGCCATTATCGAGGCTATTGAGAATGAGATTGGACTTATTGTTTGCATTACGGAAGGCATTCCTCAGGCCGATGAGATAAAGGTGAGTGAAGTCCAGGTTCAAGAGAAGGGCATGTCGTAATTTCGTTTGTCGTAGGTCATGAACGCCCTCAAGAGCCAGTCGAAGTCCCGTTTGGTGGGACCCAACTGCCCGGGTATCATCAACCCCCTTGGTTGCAAGATGGGTATTCAACCCGGTCACATCCACAAACCTGGCAAGATTGGTATCGTCTCCCGTTCCGGAACGTTGACCTACGAAGCCGTTGCCCAGACCACAGGTGTTGGCCTCGGCCAGTCCCTCTGCGTTGGCATTGGTGGTGACCCATTCCCCGGCACCAAGCACATCGATGTCATCAAGCTGTTCCTCGAGGACCCTAACACCGAAGGTATGAACTTAAACTTCAGATGAAGACACTCTTTTACTCATTCTGTGTCAGGCATTGTCATCATTGGTGAAATCGGCGGTTCCATGGAGGAGGATGCTGCCGAATGGCTCGAAAAGTACAACAAGACTCGTGCTAACCCCAAGCCTGTCGTTGGTTTCATTGCTGGCCGTACCGCTCCTCCCGGAAGGCGTATGGGTCACGCTGGTGCCATCATTTCTGGTGGCAAAGGTGAGACACGCCTTTCTGTTCTCCAGCAAACTTTCTGACCTTGATCCTAGGTGCCGCTTCTGACAAGGTTGCTGCTCTCGAGAAGGCCGGTGCTATCGTCACTGACAGCCCTGCTAAAATCGGTTCTGAGATGTTGAAGGTGCGTGCTGGTTCGCATTGGCTCTTAGCAGAATTTCACGCTCACCCATCCTGTCAGGCAATGCAAGCTGCCGGTCTCGTATGATTCACCCTCATAACATGCATATCGTTGACAGAGAGCTGTAGTTTGTCCGCATCCCGCCTCGCAATTCTCTTGTGGTAGTTGAGATTTCGTAGATGCTTTATAGGTTTCTGTATCCTCTTAGAGCGTAATCATACTCATTTCTATAGACAATATCCAAACCGAGCACCATTGCTTCATGTTTTGAGACCGTTGCTTGTCGTGCGCTGACATGCTGTCCAAGATGATATATGATGCACCGTCTGGATTCATCTTGTTCATGCATCATGCTATTGAATCAACATTTTACTCATCAGTTGAACGTTGAACGTCCAATTGCAAGAGAACTCTTGAAGACAATCCGAGCGTTAGTTGACACGTGATCGCGATTTTCTTGCGCTGGCGTTTAGGCGAGGCCGAAAGACCTTGTGGTCAAACGACTCGGATTGCTGGCTATCCTCTTTCCCTCTCTCGCGGTCTATGTCCCATATTGCCTCTTGCAGTCGTGCCGCTTTCAATGTCGTGTCACGACGGTGGCAGTCGTCAGCTCAGCGTGCAGGTACGATTGCTATACATTCGTCCACCACGCTCATCTAACTCGGTCCTGCAGCCGTCCTGACTAGGTCACGAACGATAGCTGCTCATTTCCCTCGGCAGCACTGTCGACGATCATATTCCACATCTCCTGGGGAGTCTAATCTGTCACCTTCAAGAGGACTGGATACGCACGCATCTTCAAAACTTGCCGACCACCTCAACACAGTCTTCTCACCGCTGAACTTCCCTCCCGAGCTAGCAAACCGGATACTCACGCATAGTAGTCATCGGGATGCCGCAGTCAGTAACAACACTCGTTTGGGTTTTATCGGTGCGCTATATTTTATACTCTCGTTGAACTTGTTTGCTCATCCGTCTCGCACAGGTCGACGTGTCTTGAACTCATACCTTATGCTGTTCCTCCACTCGGCTCCTTCGCTGCATGCTTCTCCTGACTACGAGAAAATCACGGAACGGGCATTAAACACTTACGTTCTTGGCGAACACGTAGCACCGAAGTGGGACCTAGGACATGTCTTGAAGTGGTCGCCAGTCAGGTCGGATCCTGAGGTTGATTTGGTGGATGGAGACTTCTCAAAACTTTCACCAAGAGCGACGCGGACAGTAGGGCTGTACAAGGTGCAGGGAAACGCGGTCGAGGCAGTAATGGGTGGTATCTATCATCAATTTGTGAGTCTTGCATGCATTTGGAAGTTTCGCCTCATATCAAATGACCTTGCTATTCTTCAGGGTGGTAACCTCGCACACCGAGTCTTCCACACTCGAGTATTGCCTCACATATTGCTACCCGGAACACCAGCAGGATTGAACGATGCCTTCCATGAGCATGCCTTAGAGCTTTGCGAACGGATGGGCGGTCTGGAGGGTGCGTTGGTCGTGGAAAACGGTGCATCGAGCGGCTTGGATGCCCACCCAGTGAATGTCGCCGATTCAGCAATTATACCATAGGGATCTAGGCACTCAGCATTTAGTGTACACACTCGTAATCGCAACACTCTATTATCGCAGCTCTGTGTTTGTTGTCGTAGAAGTCTGCATAGCGCGATCATGCTCGTCTGACCAGGAACACGCATGCGACGTCATTTTGACCCCAGGCCACCATGTCAGACTACACCCCATCCCCCCAATTCCAAGAGGCTGCTTCCTATCTTTCCAACTCGCCATCTCTTTCCAAAGTATCCGATGCTGTCAAACTAGAGGTCTCAATTCATCTACTCGTTCGTTCACTCACCGACCTGATCGACCATCTGGCTAGATCTATGGTCTCTTCAAGTTCATCACAGCCTCTCATACTCCCAATTCTTCGAGACCATCTATATTCAATATCACTGGCCGGGCAAAATGGGATGCTTGGAAACAGACGGAAAGCACGTACGGGGACAGAGACAAGGATGCTGAAGAACGATACTTGGCTCTTGCACGAGAGCTTGGATGGGTGGAAGGGACTGCATTAGAAGTTCCTTCAACGTCGAACAAGCCTGCTGCTGCTACCGACGATATCTGGGACGACGAGGAGACAAGTCAGCGACACAAGTCGGGCGGGATGGGGGTTCACGTCAGCATGATGGCTTCCGAGGACGTCAGGGACGAGGTCGAAAATACTCCTCATAGTTTGGCTGCGTCTGGGGATTTAGAAGGACTGGAGGTTTTCCTGCGCTCCCATCCAACATTAGACCTCAATCAGCTGGATTCCAACGTAAGTAAACTGTCATTCTCCAATGGCGAGAGTCTCAGATGGCATGTAGGGATACACTGCGCTTCATCTTGCTAGCGACAAAGGGCATCTGCATGTTGTTGAGCTTCTCTTGAAGAGGGGCGTAGATTTGAGCATCAAGGTACGCTCCGTAATTCCACAAGAAAGTCGCTTCGCTGAACCACAGATGAAGGACGAAGACGAATTCACAGCGGTTGAGCTTGCTCGCATTGCAGAGCACGATGACATAGTGACATTGCTGGAGAAAGCGGGTTCGTGATGATAGATCCATGTGAGAGATTAGGACGGTGTGTAAGATAATCGAATGTATGGGAGGAGATACTTTTACAGCTTCCCCAATGCTCATTGCTCTGCCGACCTCCATGCAAAACCGTCATACGCCCACCGTACGCGTCCTTCTCTTCCCGAGTTCGCAGTATGCTCGGGGGTATCCTGGAATTATAAGCTTCGACGCGCGAGCCCATCGAGTAGACGTTCGCGTCGTGTCATTGAAGGAGCAGCTGGGGTCTTAGTTGGTATTTTGGCTTTCGCTTTCGCTTTGACAGGGGGTGGGGTTGGGGGTGAGGGCGTGGTTTGAGGAGCAATCTCCTGCGTCGACGGAACTTCAACTGTCTTCTTCTGAATACCACCCTAACGAAAGCTTCAGAATGACGGTTCGAGCAAATAGACCGTCAACTACTCACCAACACTAGAAGCTTCGACACGGCAGGGCTTGGCTGCGCACCCACACCCAACCAGTACCGTATCCTGTCCGCACTCCATTCTATGATCCTCGTCTTCTCTCCCGGCGCGAGATGTGGGTCGAAGAGGCCCAGGGTTTCTATAGGCTTTCCATCCCGGCGTAGCCTATGGTGGGCTGCAACAATGTGATAGATACGATTGTGCCGTTTTCCGGAGAGAGCGAGACGAAGACGGACAGCCATTCTGGGGGACGTTGGTCGTGAGACGTGGAGGATGAGATGTAACCTGGAATGAGGCGCCTAGCGCGCAATGAGGGCGAGGCCCCTCAATATTGATCGTCTTCTCAGCATACTGCTGTATTGCTACTGAAAGCTATAATACATGCACATGGATGTCCGGCAACATGGGTATTCTAATACATGTAGGGATGGTGCAGTACAGTGGAGTGAGCATATGGAAGACACTGCCGCTGCAAAATGTTGTCTACGCGTCTTCGGGGCCATTGCTTCCTGGAATAAGCTAGTTTACAAATCGTATCGTGAGCGGACGTGTATGAATTCAGACTGATGATCTTACCATGCAGATATTATTCCCGTTAAGCAGAGTCTGCGCGAGTTTTGTCTTCTTCGTTCCTTGTGGGGTGATCTCACTGCAGGATGGACGCAACGAGGCTGAGCTATGTTCACGAAGTCCGCATAAGAGAACCATACGTACAACTCCGTAACGTCCTCAAGTACCATATCTATATATCCACGTAGGTCAGAACATCGGGCAAACAGGAGGACAGAACGACGAGGACGTACTAACGAAATCGTCGAATCCGGTCAAAGTGCCGGTGAATTCACGATCAGTCTTCATGATCACCCATATCCGTGAGCCAATACACCTATCAATCAATTCTACACGCCACCATGAGCTCGAGTAGCGTTGTAAGGTGGTACCATGCTCACCTAGAGGTAGGATTTGGGATGCCATGATCAGAGTTTGAAGAAAGCATGTGCATATCGCTCGGAAGCGCGCGCGAGAGCATGAAGAAGGGTCCGCTTGCGAGCACATCTATGAGCTTCACTTCCACTGCAGCTGTCGTGTATAGTGGTACAGGTATGTCATTCGCGCACAGAATCGAGTACAGACAGAGAGAAATGTATGTAATTCACAAGTCACATTCTGTTATACTGTTCTTATAAGAAAACGCTACAGGGCAGGGAGAGTGATGACACAGGATACGCAAAGCTCGTCAGAGAAAATCCACAACTACTGGCCACCAAAGCTGAAGCCACCGGGAGGTGGTGCACCACCGTCTTGGTTGAACTAGAGGAAATAGAATGTCAACGAGATGATTGAGGCTAGTGAAATTCGTGTACATACGGCAAACGCGCCAGATGCATCGACATTGGGAGCAGCGACGCCAGCATCGACCTCTTCATCGTCAGGGAAGTACTTGTCCATCATGTTGAACGCCTTCTTATAGATATCCAAGTTGTCGTGCTGCTGGAGATTGTGGATGGTGACCATTCCTCCGGCCTCCTCCACAAACGCAGCATACTGGTTGACACCACCAGGACCGGCGGCTTGCTTGTCCATCTCTCCAACTTTGAGAATGTTGTCAAGGCCGTCCAGAGCGACCTGAATGATCTTGTTGTCCATCATGGTGAGCAGGTCGCACAATGGCTTGATGCAACCTTGCGCCACAAGGTATCGGATTTGCGAGGGCTCCTGAAGACCACCGGAGGTGGCGTTGGAAATCGCCCAGCAAGCCTCTTTCCTGGTCTTGAAATCGGCATTCTGAAGGATGTGGATGAGAGGAGGGACGATGTTGGCGTCGATGACAGACTGGATCTGAGGAGGAGAACCGGCGGTGACGTTGGAGATTGTCCAGCAAGCCTCCTTCCTGATGCCATCCTTGGGAGAAGACAACAGGGAGAGAAGAGCCGGCAGGGCACCAGAAGTGATAACAACTTGCGTCTGAAGGTCGTCACCGGTGACAATGTTCCCAACGGAGCGGAGAGCGGGGGTCTGTACAGAGGTTGACGGGTGCATGAGCAAATCGACGAGTCGTCGGCAAACTCCTGACTCGATGACCGCCTGAATCTTATCGTTGGAACCGTCAGATAGGTATGAGATGGCCCAGCAAGCGTCAATCAGAATTTCGTCGTCGAGAGAGTAGATGAGCTTGGTGAGTACAGTGAGGGCGGGAGAGATCTAAATGGCGACTACTTAGAAGGCGCAAAAATGAATGAAGGATATGAGGTACGCACAAGTTCCCAGTCAGGCTGAGGAGACTTGCCCCTGCAGAAGTTGCTCAAAGTCCAAGTCGCGTTGCGGAGCATGCTCAATTTGTGGTTCTCGCTCAGGAGAGCGAGAAGGGGTCGGAGAGCGCCTTGCTGAAGGACGTAGTCGCGGCATTGAGGGCTATCACCAGCGATGTTTCCAAGGGCCCAAACAGCTTGCTCACGGACATCCAAGACGGGCGATGAGAGGAGCTTGATGAATTCAGGGACAGCGTGGGCTTTGATCACGACTTGAGTATGGTCCGCGGTACCAGAGGCAATATTCGTGAGGGCCCATGCCGCCTCGAACTGCGAAGAATTGTTGGCTCAAGAAGACGCGTAAAGACTCGTAGTAGTACATACCTGAAGCATTGGGTTGTCGCCTTGCAAAAACTGAACAAATCGTGGAACAACACCGCACTCAATAACGCGCTCGATTGGTGGGTTCTTCTCCTTGGAAAGCAATTTGCGGAATTTGGTGGTCGCGTCCAGCTGACGATCGGCATCATCGGAGAACACTCCCTGAATCATATCGTCCGCTAACTGCAAGCCATGACAATGAGTCGAAGAGAACACGATAGGGAAGTCGGAATGAAGGCCTGATCAGACGTACCGGGCTCTCCCAGTTAGTGGCGGCACCTTCATCGTCGGAGTCTCCACCGGTCGAGGGAAGGAAATTTCTCCTTTTCGTGATATTCTCTTCCCTCTTCTGCCTTCTAATCTCAACCTGCTGCTCCTCGCGGCGACGACGAAGGTCGTCCTGCTTGAGAGCACCTTTGCTTTTGTATTCTGGAAAAAAGCCGCGCATGAGATACAGAGATTCGGCGAGATAACAGGGGAGACAGGACGAGGGTGTCGTACGTACCACTTTTACGACTAGCGAGACGAGTATCCATGGCTGAGAGAGTAAGAGTGTGATGGAGGAAAAGGAAGAAGGAGAGATGGCGAATAACCTTTAAGTAGTCGCAAGCTCTGATCTCTGGACGCCTGTCCTGCGCGAGGTGCCCCTCACAGCCGCCGGTCGCGTGACATTACCTCTTTTGGCCATCCCTCCGCCCTTTGGCCACCAAGCCTTCTCGAACAACAGTCTCAAAGAACGCGGAAGAATAGGTTCTTTCACGCGTCGTAAACGCGTATATAATGTAATTGTACAACATTGATTGTCTCTTCATCCTTTTCTTTACGCCTCAATCACCCGTTTCGGTGCACCTTCCAAAAACGCCAAGATGTTTTCGACGGTTTGTGACCAAAAGACCTGTTCGCATGTATCAGCGGCGAGTCATTCTTCCCAAAGAGTCGACTCTCATGGTACCCAATCAGCTCACCTTGTAGTTATCGTCGCTCACATAGCCCATGTGGGGGCTCAAAGTGACATTGTCCACATCTCTCAACGGATGGTCGAGTGGCAGAGGCTCAAGGTCGAACACATCCAGTCCCGCAGCAGCAATTTTCTTTTTGCTCAGCACCTCTACCAACGCGTCTTCATCGACAAGTGGCCCGCGAGATGTGTTTATGAAGATGGCCGTTGGTTTGAGATGAGCCAAATCTTCAGCTGTAATAAGATGATGGGTGCTCTCCGACAGCACCATGTGGATTGACACGATGTCGCTGGTTTGGAAAAGCTCTGCCTTCGTTTTGGCGAAACCAACTCCTGCCGCCTCTGCCCGTCCCGGAGTCAGGTTGGGGGACCAACCAATGACCTTCATACCGAAGACCTGGGCGATCTAAGTAGACACTTTGTGTCACTACTGGCACATTGGACGCAGATGTGGTCACCGTGAACTGACCTGCGCAGTCTTCTTTCCGAGACCACCGACGCCTACGAGGCCCAATGTCTTGCCTTGGAGACCGATAGGAATAGTTGTTTGCCATAGCTGCCTGCTCCCTCGGACGCCGGCATGTTCAGTGGCGATATGTCTCGCAGCAGAGAGGATCAGGGCCCAGATGTGCTCTAGGGTCGAGTTGCCACCGCCGTCTGTACCAGACACAGGAATGCCTTTACTCTGTCAATTGTGGTCAGAGAACCATGCAAACATCGTCAAGTGATGTTCATTCACCTTCGCATGAGCAACGTCAATACCCGCATTCTTTCGTCCTGTCGTCGCGATGAACTTGAGATTGGGCAATCTGTCCAGAAGAGAGGCACGGAACTTCGTCCGCTCCCTCATGGCGCAGATGATGTTGTACGGTTCCAGCCGCTTCACCAGCGCATCCTCATCAGAGATAGTGTCGGTGAACACGTCGATCGACACCTTGCCCTTCAGAACAGACCAGTCTGCGAACGTGAATGCGACTTTCTGGTAGTCGTCGAGGATGGCAACACGGGGTAACGCGGTGGCGGTTGACATGGTCGTCAGATGCTAGAGTGACAGAGCAAGAGACGTTCAGTAGGGCTGAAACAGAACGTGGAGGGGTTATGTCGGCTTGTCAACGATCAAGAACGTGAACGGCGTTAGATATAAATGGAGGTCTTGCTTCAGAGACCCAGATGACGGAATATGGCGATGATGCTCTCTGTGCCGGAACCGCGGGCGCTTCGTTATCACACATGACGCAGCAGCTCAGCAGAGAGAAAGAAAGAAGTCCAACATTAGGAAGTACAAGTCTACATGATACTGCGGCCTACGTGTCATTATCGAAAGGATACTGTTGAACATCAAGTAAGTATACGCGATGGTATCAGAAAACACGAACAGGAGACTTACCTCAAATGGCTCTGGAGGCCCTACTTCTGGTGCGCTCTCGTCTAATGAGATGTGTGGTTGTGAAGAAGCAGCAGCAGGCTCGTCGCTTGCCGCTGCGGCGGGTGCAGGAGCGTTGGGATCCACAATCGTAGTGAAAGGTATAAACTCCGCAGGCTCTTCTGGTCGTTGATCTCTTACAACCAAAATTCCTCCTCCACCCGTTTGTCGTGTCGCCAGCACCGCAGCAATTACCGACTTCGAGGATGTCTTCGGGGGAATAGTGGCGGTACTGACAGCCCTCACAGGTTGGTAGCGGCCATCAGGTGGGAAGGTCAGGTAAGGAAGCTGCGCAGGAACGACACGAGAGAAGTTGGAGAGCGTTTCGAAAGCAGGCTCCGCCTTCCGTTTGGGCTTGGGCTCGGGAGTCGCGCCTTCAGCGAGGTTCGACAACGAGCCCGACAAGGGTGACACATCGCCGTGCTTGCCTGCCGGTGCGTCATCCGTCTTCATCTCGACATCAGCATCCTTCTTCTTCTCCACCTTATCGTCCTATGCAAGAGAGGAATATCAACATGCGATTCTCGATCAAATCAACAAGATACATACCGTCTCCATGGCCTCCTCCTCAGCTGCCTTTTTCTTTTCCCTAGCCTTGACCTTGGCCGTGGTAGATAGAACTGCAGTAGCGACCTTGGTTACTGTCTCCTTCTTAGGTGCCTTCGTTGGTTGAGGGTAGGCAAACAAGCTCGGCCGCGCGTTGGAGATGAAGTCGAACTTGGGAGCCTAGGATACACCGTTAAGTACGCATCCATTCAGCACATCCGCTCAAATGCTCACCTTCAGTTCACCGTCAACACCAACGATACCCGTCGGCTCGAAAGCCAACGCTGCGCAATGCGCGAGAGGGTACCAATACCAGAACTGGCAGAACAAGACCATACCCACGATCGCACCAGTGTTCTTCGAGCCCGCACGGCTCGACAAGCTGATCGTGGCGTTGCGGCCACCGGCGTCGATGAGACCTTGGCCAAGAGCGGCACCGAAGCGGGCCATGGGATCTTCGTGCTTGTCTGCGATGATCTTTTGGTAGAGGGCGCGAGTAGAGGAGAGGGATGGGGAGGACGCCTCGGATTGTTCGACGAGGATCATACCGAGAGCGATGAATGCGCCTTGGCGGACGAAGTCGACGCTGTCTTTGGTCAGAGGCTCCAGGATCTCAATCGCATCCTGATGAAAAAATAGTCAGCCGAATGCGTGAGATGGTCAGGTACGTATTGCATACCTGGAGTCCTGTACCAGCACATGCAATACCAAGAGCCAGCGTGGCACCACACCGCACGTGAGGGTTGTAACTCTCACTGAGCAGTTGGACAATGCGAGGAACTTGAGACGGGTTCTTGAACAGAAGGAAAGCCAAGGACGTGACCGCAGCGCGTCTGACGTCGTCAGAAGTGTCGGAGACGGCAATGTGCAACAGCTTGCGGACAGCGACGTTGTTGGCTGTGCCTGCGTACGCAAGAGCCAAGGTGTAAACACCTCCGTATCGAAGGATAGGATCCTGGAAGCAATAAATCAGCCAAAATGAACGCATAGACCGTGGCATAAACCCAACTTTCTCATCGAGCAACCTCGCCACCATCGCATCCGCCTGCTCCTGCCTCCCATAAAACGTGAACGCCAACCCAATAGCCAACCCCCGAATGATCTTCTCATGCTGCGTCTCCTTCGCATACGTCAACATCTCATCCGACGTCTCATCGTTTCCAGTACCCAACATGATCAAACCCATCGCATACCCAGCCGCCTCACCCGCAATCGCAGAATCCGACGAGAACAGCGCCTGCTTGAGGTCGTCGTACGACTCCGTGCTCTTGCCACCCATACCGGCCACGCCCAGCCCGAGCGCCGCGCCGTGCTGCACGACTTCCGCTGCGGCGTTCTTCAGCGCGTCACGGAGGTACGCTTCGACTGAACGACCGCTTCCGCACCCTGCGTGGATGAGACCGAGCGCGTACAAAGCACCTCCCTCCGAGTACTGGGCACCTGGGATCCCACTGTCGCCTGCATTGGCTTGGGGAAGGTAAGGGCCGAGGATGTTCATGCCTTCTTGGAAGTGACCTTTGTGGATCACGCCCAAAGCGGCTGTGGCGGTGAACTTTGACCAGTTGGAAGCCAGTCCGAGCCATTCGAGGTTCTCGCGGAGGAAGGCGTCTGAGGTGGTACCGGCGTGCATGAACGCGTTCTGCAGCGTAAGAGCGTTGTGGTAAATCGATGATCTTGGCTCCAGCGATTCCTGGAAGCGACTTGTCAGTATGATCTGATCTCGTCAATGAAGAGTCTCTAATACCTTTGTGTGCTTGAGAATCAGCATGTCCGTCTTGTTGTTACGCTTGAGGAACTCAAGGAACAGCTTCACGGACTCTTGACCACCAAGAATCTTGCGCAGCGTCGCGTATACATCGTCCTCCTGTATAGTAGATCAGCACATTATCAAAAGCTCCAGCACCAAACAAAACGTACCCCTTCATCAGTCGGCAGTTCATTCCTAATCGCCTCCAAGAAATCCTGCGATCCACCCTCCGCCAAATCAAACGCGAACTGGTACGCAAGCAACTTGTTGCCAGGAACCAACGACGTCAGAAGCGGGAGAGTCAAAGACGATGAGCTGAGAGTGACGAGGATACGCGTGAGGGATTGGACGTGTGTGCTCTCGCTTGCGGGTGGAGGGAAGAGAGGTAGGAGGAATTTGAGGACCTGGTCGCGGTACGACAGCGAGAAACCGGTGTCCAGAACGGCTTCCATGGTGTAGGTGAGGAGAGAGACGTCCTTTGTCGTTTCGAATACATGAGAGACTACGTCGAACCGTCGAGATTCAAGGGCAATACCGATTGCCTGAAAAACACGCGGTTAGACGTGGAAAAATGAAGTTTGGGGAAGTGGATTAGGACGCACCTGCTTGTATTCGCCATCCCGAATGCACTTCCTGAAGATGCCCTCAATGATAATCAGCAATTTTGGATCAATCTTCCCTTCGCCTTCAGTCTTCTCTTGAGCTCGCGCGCTCACATAGCGGTCAATGGCCTTCGCTGAGTTCGGGTAGATCAAGTTAGCTTGGGCATATAGGTGCACAGAACACAGGACTCACAAATGACCGTTTCAACGTATTCAGTGTATAGTGGGTTGCTGCCTTCTGCTTCGAACGCTGTACCAGCTCCCAAAGCAAAGGACAACGCCTCATCGTATTCGCCCAAGTAGTAGTACACCTTGGATGCGAGGAGGGCGGCGGCGTCGTGTGCATCCTTAGACAGTTCGGAGCCTTCGTACAGAGATTCGCTACGACACAGCCAAGTTAGCACATGCATGTAATGTGACAGAAAAAGCACGCACATGAGCTCGATCTGCTCCGAGATTTCAGCCCAGAACTGAGGGACAAGCGCATTGAGAGCAATCAACGCATGCTCTTTGAGAGCCGGCTCTGGCTCAGAGAGCAAAGCCAGTACTCCGGCCGCAGAGGATTGTGGTCGGACCATGGCAAAGAAACTGGAGAGGATGTGAGCAGAATAGAGGGAGCGGATGAGGTAGAGTAGAAGGGTTCGCGCACAGAGACGCGTCAGCTACACTTCAATTCGCAGACGCGTCGTCATTAGACGCCCCCAAGAGCGCGCTTAGCACGTCTTGCCCTTTTGGGGCATCACGTAAGCATCACCCGCTGAGACCAGTCTGGGTGCCCGACCCAGCCCGCGCACGGCGAGCTCGACCTCCGCAACATCCCTTTCTCTCTCTCCTCTCACCACCACTCAGTCTTGTTTTCTCTCTACCCTCTCTGCCTTCGACCACACCAACATGTCGATGTTTGTCCGCCGCGCGGCCGTTCGCGCCATCCCGCGCACTCGTGGCATGGCCAACACCACTGCTGAGCTCATGAAGACCAACTATCATGAAAAGCAGGCTGCGTTGTCCGCCCACGCTGCTGGTGCGTTTCTTCTTGGATTCGATATTGAAAGACGCGTTTCTTATATTTTCTCGCCAATCAGAAACCTCTGAGCTCTGGCGCAGGATCAGGTGCGTACCCTCGGTCAAAACATATTGGGGGGCATCGATACTGACGTTACCTATCCCTGTAGCATCTACGGCTGCCTTCCTGGCAGTATGTACTTTTATTGAAACTCAACTCGCAATTCTGAAAGTTATATATAGTTGTCGTCGCCGCCCTCTGGGTCCGCAACGTCGAGAACGAGCACGCCGAGCACCAGCACCACATCATGGAGGAGAACGGTGGCCACCTCCCCGAAATCCCTGCCTACGAGTACATGAACAAGCGTGGTGAGTAAAACACATTCTTCGCCGACTGTCGTTGTGTTGACCGAAACTCTCGCAGCCAAGCCCTTCCCCTGGGGCAAGAACTCTCTCTTCTTCAACCCCCACGTAAG
This sequence comes from Steccherinum ochraceum, assembly GCA_004332605.1. Taxonomy (NCBI): domain Eukaryota; kingdom Fungi; phylum Basidiomycota; class Agaricomycetes; order Polyporales; family Steccherinaceae; genus Steccherinum; species Steccherinum ochraceum. The sequence goes on from RWJN01000307.1 coordinate 33,843, forward strand.
CATAGGCTATACTGGACCTGTCCAGGCTGTTCTGGTCCTGACATCCTCATGTTCTATAGGTGCAGAAAGATCTCGGCGCAGAGGAGTGAACGCAGTAGATCGGAATTGTTGCTGCAAAGTGTTCGCGTTTTCAATGCATCCTTTATTCTCAATCTATCACGCGTGATACAACTTTCACTGCCCATTGTTGCTCGTAATTTCCTGCACAAGAACTTCACATTGTATCAACAACAGGAACTGCGAAGGGGTATCGTGTGTGTTGGGGGATATATAGAGCATCAAAAACAAATATTACAGACAGAAGATCGAAAGATACAGTAGCGTGAATAGTAATGAGATGTCCGCGCGTTTTTCCGCAAGTAAAAGATGATCACTACTCAGAACACCACGACAGCTCCAAGACACATGCTCATGAATACAGCAGCGAAACCAACGACGAGCTGAGCGTTGGGAGAGTAGGTTGTCGCGAGAGAGTTGTCCGCAACAGCTGTGTAAGTGCTTCCAGCGAATGTCGTGAGCACTCCCGACGCTCCTGAGGAAGCTAGGGTAATAGCTGCACCACCAGCAGATGTAATGACGGTCGCTGCTTGACCACCAATGGCTGCAAAGGGGCGTGATTAGCCATGAACGCGGACTTATGCGGTCAGAAGCACTCACAAGTGACATCGGTTGCTACTTGCCCTGCGGCTGAGGTAATATCACTGCCTACTGAAGCGGCTACAAACGGCGGAATTGGTAAGCTTTTTGATGAGAAGCACGAAGTGAACATGCTTACCTCCGCTCGTTGCCTGAGAGAGCACCGAAGCCGCGCCGCTGGTCGCATCGGTGAAAGCTGAACCAGCAAGACTGGTCGCATCAGTAAAGACTGAGCCAGCAGCACTTGTTGCATCGGTGAAAGCAGATGCAGCACCGCTGGTAGCATCAGTGAAGACAGATGCGGCACCGGAGGTTGCTACACTGAATACAGAGCCAACATCGGACGTGATGGAGTTAACGATGCTACCAACTGAGGTGGAAACGGATGGTAAGCTAAGCATGCACGCGACTCTATCGTGAGGGGAGAGACTTACGATCTTGGCGCTTGGCGTTTCGAGGAATCTCAGCAGCGAGGGATAGAGGTGCGAAAGCGAGAGCGAAAGCACAAGCGAGGACGGAGAGCTTGGAGAACATTATGGTATCAGATAGGATAGTGTGTGGTGAGGCGGAGAGGAAGGAGACGCGACTTGAAGGAGGGGCAAGAAAAGGGTAAGCAAGTGAGGAGATCCATGGAGGACAGAAACATATGGTCTTTTATATGGGCCGGCGAAGTGGAGTGGAGATGATGGATGTAAATGGCGGGGTCCGCTGCGAGAAGCGGTGGTCGCGCGCAGGCCCAGTCCCCGCGTGCCCAGCACTGCCTCCCTCTCAAGCGCCCGCTCTGGCCGACGTCATCGCACGCTCCTGCCGTCCTCGGCCATGCACGCCATACTTTTGGCGCCTGCTGCTACTTCGCTTCATTGCATTCGAGGATTCCACGAACTGCCTCTCTCCTCCTGCCATGCCTCGCGCAATCATCTCGCCATCCGTTCTGGCCTCCGACTTTGGACAGCTCACCGCAGAATGCAAACGCATGATCAAGGGCGGTGCCGAATGGCTTCATATGGGTGTGTCCGACTTACTCGCCATCGGCCGTGTACCTCAGCATTGACCTAGACTCCCAGACGTTATGGACGGGTGAATCGACAGTGTACCTGTTATTCTCACATGCAATAGGCTAATATACGCCGCGAAACCAGCCATTTTGTGCCTAACATTACCATGGGTACGAACGCGTTCCCCCTCTTCCTGCAGATCGATCTCCTCGTCTTACCGGTGGTCCTCTCATCAAGGCGCACCCATCCTTTCATGCGTCTCCAAAAGCGTTCCAGGCATATTCATGGACTGCCACATGATGGTCGCCGAACCTGAGAAAGTACGCAGCTCAAATCCCTCCGCGCATTGACCGCCCATTCTGATTCGCGATCTGTGGCTATTTTGACAGTGGGTTAACGACATCGCGGACGCAGGAGGATCGCTGTACACCTTCCACCACGAAGCCACCTGTAAGAACACGCTCCTCCGTACTCCGTCCACCCCCGAACTCGTGTCTTACACGGTCCGATCGTTTACACTTCCACAGCGGATCCTCTCTCCCTCATCGATGCCATCCACGAACGCAAGATGAAAGCCGGTGTCGCCATCTCCCCCGACACACCCTCCACCGCTATCACAGACGAGGTCGCCGAAGCAGCAGACATGCTCCTCGTCATGACCGTATACCCAGGTACGCACGATCACACCCAAGCCAGCCTTGGCATTGACAACCAAAATTGCGCACGCCTCCGCAGGTCGCGGCGGCCAGAAGTTCATCGACCGGTGCGTACCGAAAGTCACGGAACTGCGCGCCCGGTTCCCGGACAAGGACATCGAGGTCGACGGCGGCGTCGGCCCCAAGACGATCGGGGTCTGCGCGGATGCAGGTGCGCGGCTTTGCGCAGATGAAATTCATTACTGATCGGTTCGTCGAACGTCTGAATTGCTGCGCGGTGCGTGGTGTGTAGGAAGCAACGTGATCGTCGCTGGGACAGCCATCTTCGGTGCGGAGAACCCGGAGCAGGTCATCGCGATGCTCAAGTCCACCGTCAACGACGCTCAAGCCAGGATCGCGAAGAAGTAGAAGAATGCGCATGTAGCTTGGTGTGTGTAATAACGAATATACCTCTCAAACTAGCAGATCCCAATTGTAAGCATGTACCAAACCACTTCCTTCCTCTCACAGACAGAGGAACATGTATCAGAAATAGACAACAATTCATTCATTATAGCAACATTTATCTTTGGGGATGTTTTGGTATCGAGGGTTTAGGAAGACGAGAGCTAGAGATCATGACTGAAATACGTGGATGGGAGAGGGATAAGGGAGACGTCATGATTCATGAGAGAACATATAGGAAGCACCAGACAGACTAACTCTGTTCATTGAGGTGAACGCTGTAGTGTAAGTTTGAAGAGAAAAAACGACTAGGAGCTCAGAAGGAAAGAGAACATGGATCCGAATCCAACCTGTTGCAGACACCCAAGAAAACGATAGTGGTAAGTAGGATGTGAGTGCGAAGGTAAGAATAGGATGGCGAAAAAACACCAAACACAGGCCCCGCTCCAGCGTGCATCTGAATCTAGACGCAAGACGCAAAGTTTGAAAGACACCATGCAAAGAGGACATGAATAACGAATAATGCAACAGACTGAGACAGGATAAAGGCCCGGCCACAAAGCGGGAGAGACGACAGAGGGAAGGGTCCAGGAGGGTACGTAATCTATAAGGGTTGCGGTAGGAGTAGTAGGCGTGAGTGAGCTAGGGAGGAAGAATCCGCCTGCGAGGAGAGAAAAAAAAAACCAAAAACACTATATAGATAAATATGCAGCGGGGAACATTAATGGGATTGGACGGGGTATGGCTGTCTGTCTGTTTGTCTGTCTGTCGGTGAACCTTTCTCGCTTCTATCTCTCTTCCTCTCTCTTCGCAGTGTGTGTGTGGGGGAGATCACCACTTCAACCACTCTCCGTACATATTCGGCCTCTCGCCCCGGACGTACGCCTCGAACGTGCGCTTCAACACGGTGGACCAGTCCAAATCCCGCTTGTCGTCCGCCACGAGATCGGGATGCGCGTAGTTGTGGCCGGTCGTTGCGGTGCGTTGCATCCGCTCGCCCTGTTCGAACCTGTGTCCGAGGTCAGGGTAGTTGCGACTCGAGTCGAACGGTTTCCACCTGATGAAGAGGGAGGAGCATCAATCTCGTGAAGACAGCGTAGTGGTTTCAGATTACGCACCAGAAGTTGTGGAAGTGATATGAGTACGCGCCCTTGAAGAATCCGTCGAACCCAAGCGCCTGGGGTGCACCGCTGGAAACTAGCGGCGTTTCGAAAAAGTCGCCGAAGCTGGGAACGGAAAACGGTGAGTTAAAATCATCTTAGACCAAGTCTGAAGCACCTTACTCTGTGAAGAATGGCTGTGGTGGACGCTCGATCTGGAACTGCTCCGTGTTCAACCAAGCAGAATCGAAGAGAGCATCCGGGAGACGCAAGAGGAGACCTTCCATGTACGCGTCTTTGGTATACCTCGCAATGGTCATCGGGTGGAAGTCCAGTCCGTTCTTCAACGCTGTCCTGAACAAGAACGTGCCCAACGCTGATCCCTTGTTCAACCTCAACACAGCGGTGTTATACTTCTCCAGACGCGACCAACGGTACGCGAATGCACCGCGCCAGCCCCAGAGTTCTTCCCAATCACGAAGGAAGATGGTGTCCGCGTCGAGGTAGATACCGCCGTACCGGTGGGTGAGAATGAAGCGCGCCATGTCGGAGAGGATGACGGACAGACGGTCGTACGACGATGGAGATTTCGACCCGACGCGGTTGAGCTTGTCGTCTTCGTCGCCAGATGCCTTGGCCGCAGCAGAACTCACAGGTGGTGCAATGGTAGCGTTGCTCACGGACTGAGAGTCCGCCGGTGCAGGAACCTTTTCGACCCATCCTCCGGAGTTGAAAAGACTGCCAAGGGACCTCCACTCGTCCTTGATTTCGGGAATGCCGTCCAATTGCTCAGTGGTGTTCCAGAGTTTGAATTGGATGACGTCCTTGAACCTGGGGTGAAGGAAAGGAGAAGCCCATGCGTTGTTCTTGAGCTGGTCGAACATGTCGCTCAATGCCGACGGATTGGGAACAGCAGCAGCAGGACCGGGGTTGATCCACAACCAGAACTGAGGTCTGCATACCGTCGGGTCGGGTCGGTCGGTGTTCAGACCGAGGTTCTGAGTGAAGAGGAACGACATCAAAGCCGTATAAGGCTTGTCGGTGAATGGTCCAGTCCAGAACATGTGGAATACGCGTGGGCTCTCGTCGTCGCAAACAGTGGGCGAGTGGGTATGCGAGACATATGGCGGAGGAGGGGATAACCGCATATGAGCCTCCCATTCAATGCCACGCTTCTTGGTCAATCCGCTGTTTTCGTCCAGGTCGCCTTGTGTCTTCAAAGCAAAAGCCGGCTTGATGAAGGGAGCAGACTCGGTCGAGTTCTCGCCCTCCCCGTTCTCAACATAGATGTACTTCCAGTCATCCATGCGCCCTCTCCGGACCCGATTCCCTGCATCCAAACCACCTCCCAACCGCAAAACCTCGAGACAATCGCGCACGTACTAGACGAGTCGATTGAGATTCACATGATATAGGCAGACAAAAGATAGAGCACACCTTGTTCGTGGAGAAATCACAATGTTCCATAATAACATCCATATCCGCAATACTCCCTGGCACTGGTCTGGGCGGGTACGCGACATCTGGAGGAGTGCTTTGCAAATCAAGATATACGCGTTTTGAGCCAGTCCCTAACGTGTGGGTGACCGTTGGCGACCTGAAGCGAGACGGTAGGGAATTCGAGCGACGCGATGGTAGTGCGGGATTGTATGGCGGTTTTGTCAAACCTATCTGCTCGGGAACTGCCACGCAACAGTGAGTCCTCTTTGTGACACGTAACGAAAAAGAACAGCGACTCACTCTTTTGCGTACTCGGATAGTGCCCTGCAGCTACCTCCCACTCCCATATTCGTTGCAAGTCCTCTCTGCGGTATACGAGTGTTGGCGGCTCGCCCACGGGGAAGGGTGTCGGCCACGCCTTGTCTTCAGTCGCGAAACGTTTGTGCAGGGCAAAGACACAATACACTGCAGCGATAATGCCGACCACGAGCAGAATGGGGCCCCGTGTCCGGCCAAAGCGCGAGACACTGAGCTGGTGTAAACGTGTCGGATTGGGAGCCATCAGACGAAGACGGCGGGTGCGGACCCCGGGGATGGGAAGGGTGATGGGGATGAGCCACGACGAGCTGTGTTTGTGACGCTGCCATTTCTCCTGGACTGCGCTGGACCCGTTGTACATGGGGAGACCATTGGGACTGGAATGGTGTGACTTTTCGGTGAGTCCGTTACCGCGCTGAGGGAAGTAGATGGACGCAGCCATGCGTTGAAGCAGGTGGCGGACGTCAGCGCGTGCGGGGGGTCAGGGGAGACGACGAGGAATGCGGAGGGGTATGGGCGGGTTTTGAGACGGACTTGGGAGCGGGAGGAGGCCCTTATGAGAGGAGGAGAAGCTGAAGCCGCTGTTGCGATGTCGAGTGCTCTGCTGGTCCTCGCGCGTCTAACACTTTTGCCGAACAGCGTCTCTCACCGCCTGCCTTTCTGGGCGACCGGCCTCCTCTGCGCAGCCCACAGCCAAGCGATTCTGCAGTTCACAGTCAACTTTTCATTGATTGTACACGTCATGCTACTCTAGAACTCTCTATAGGTCCATCGTACACGCCACCCAAATCCGCTCTTTTTCGACTTTAGTTCGCACCGAGGGGCTGCAACTCCAGGTCTGCGTGGTCAGTTGGCACTGACAGGATGCGCAGGGTGTTCGTGTGTCCGAGGCCGCCCTTCCAGCCTTGCACAGCAACGATGGTGCTACCAGTCTTGATGATGTTGAGCTTCAACGCGTTGCGCAGGCCAAAGCGAATACGGTTGTCGACCTACAACGGTTGTTAGTATTGCAAGTCAACCATGGTCTTGAGAGAAACGGCCACTTACATCGGTCTGCCACTGGTGCGACTCGATGCCCCGGGGCTCAGGATACCAGAAGGGATAGCAGCCTCTGTGGAGGTGAATCTGTCGGGCAGTTTGCTGGTTGCGGGTGACTAGATAAGACGGGAGATGTTAGCCATCTCGCAGTCTCGCAAGAATGGAGATAGCTGCGCATTAGGCTCACCAGTGATAATGGGCACGCTGGGGCGGTACTTCAGACCAGACGCGCAGTGTTTCCACTAGTGGACAGAACGATGATCGCAGCAGCGTTCTGCTCAGAGG
>RWJN01000308.1:0-40701 GCA_004332605.1 Steccherinum ochraceum
GACGTATATCAATCCCCCTCAAACGAACCAGGACGGATGGGAAGGAGCCTGCAGGCATCCGGCCTTTCTTGCCATGCCTTCGAATATCACTGCTACCTCCTCTTCAGATTGGAAATACATCTCCGAAGGCGGTTCATCCATCGTCTTCTCCTACATCGGCTCTGCCGACGAGTTCATCGGAACGGCCCTTCGGCTTCGCAAGATCGAGAACAAGCTGCCATACACCGAGTACGCAGACGGTAAAGAAGAATTGGACGACCCTACGATCTTGTTCCAGCACCGGATCATTGAGAAGCTGGTTCCATCGGCGTACCTACCACGACTTGACTCTGTCCAGACGGATAGGGAGTGGTTGGAGCTACTTGCGAAGCAGTCGGAGGAGAAACGACCAGCGGAGAGAAGGGCGAAAGATAGGATAGATGCTGGGAGAAGGAAAGCTGTTCTTGCGACTGATTTGGTCGGGGGTCTTGGGTGGGCAGTCGAGATCAAGGTGAGGCTTGGCTCGATCTTCTCGAAAGCAGTCTTTTTGACCTTTCCTCACTCACCTTAGCCGAAGTGGGGTTTCCTTCCCTCCCCGCAACATCTTTCCAAAGATACTGCTCAGCTGAAGACACGCTCATGTCGGTTCTGTATGCATTCACACCTGAAGACCACGGAATCGGAAGATGTCGCGCTTGGCTACTGTCCTTTGGATCTGTACTCTGGTGACAAGGAACGAGTGACGAAAGCCCTGCACACTCTATGGGACATCTGGATTGGGAGCTCGGGTAAGGTGAACAACTTGAGAGTGTTCGTGGAGGGACACATGCTGAAGCCAAGTATGTCGGTGAGTGGTAGTTGCCACTCTTTCTGCTGCGTATCACCGCTCACCACATCGTCTTCCGTGTATCTCAGCCATCCTCCCTCCAACCGCTAGCTGCTCAAATCCTGCCTCAGAACCCCGATGACCTGCCAGACCTCAATACCCTCCGAGACGCGTTCACCTCCACCATCCTCCCTTTACTCCTCGATACCCCAGTTCTGCGCCTTCTCTCCACACATCAACGCCAATTCGACGCGCTTGACGTCGAAGGCCTGTCTGCGCTATGGAAGCACGCGAACCAGCCACTCGGCTCTCCTGACATTCCTCCTCCCGTCCTCGGAGAAGGCCTCGCGCAGCCCACGCTCGAAGAGCTCGAAGCCTTCGTGGAGATCTACCTCGCAAAGCATACCACCATGGACCACGACCATCCCGATACCGCCAACCTCAAATACTACTGCCTCGCGTATCTTCTCTCAGCCAGTTTCAAGGACTGTTCAGTCATTTTGCGGATGGTTCCGGTGAAAGATGGGGAGGAGCCTTGGAGGAAGTCGGTGACGGTCATCGACTTGGACGTGAAGAGCGTGGATAGGTTGCATAAGTGGGAGCAGCTGGATCAGAAGATTGTCGAGGCGTATATAGGGCTTCCGGAGCCTACGCATTGTATTGATCAGACGCGAGGTAGGTCATTCTTGCCACCGTCCAGGTTGCAAACATCCTGACTGACTGAGCTGTCTAGTGGAAGTGTAACATATAACGATTCAATATTCAAAACCTGTTGTACTGGTATGTAATCGCACACACGGCAGAAATGGATGATACCTGCATTCGGAGACCCGGACCGGCGTCGACGTCTATTCCATCCTCCACCAACCCGTGTGGCCTCATCCAGCTCTCGGACCAAGAGACATGTGATTGTGTTTTTATCCTCTTTCAGGCTACGACGAACTCCAGCCACTGAGTGGCGTCCAACGGCATCGGCGACGGCACGAGCTGCTCCAACTCGAACTGTGTGGTCGATGAGAGCATCAAGGTGTTCCACTTGAAGACGCGTACGAAGTTTTCAAGAACTTGGGTGCGTCATTCTTCTGTCTGTCTTCCTTTCTTTGGGAACAGGATGTTGATGTATCGCGGTTGTTTCACACAGTCCATCGTATCATCCCGTCTCTTCCAATTGGCATTCCCCACGATATGCTCAGAGTCACGTCGGCGACTGAGCATTGAGCAGGCCATTCCTCAATTTCTGGCGTTGAGTACTTACTCTGACTACTTTCAGATCCACGAGAGTCGAGACAAGTGGTGGCGATCATTCCAACGGTCCGACTGCATCATTCCAGGATCTAATTGCACAACATCTATCTATACATTTGCGATCTCGGACGGCGTTCATACGTACTGATCGTAACTTAGTTCCGTGCCACCAATTATATGCCACATGAGCGGCTCCTGCCGGGCGTGGGTTCAATATGGTTCAATACTCACGCGAGTGAATACTGCGAGCCAGAGATGCAGGAAGGTGAAGAGAAGAGAGCGAGGGAGGGAAAAGAACGAGATGAACATGTGTCTGATAGAGTGTTTGCCGAGACGAGAGACCTTGTGGGATGCGCGTTCAACGATCTTTTCCAACTTCCAAGGCATCACAGTCGCGCGCGACGCGAGTGACGTCCATCTAAAGGCAACGGCGTGAATTCGAATCTGCATCTGCCAGAACAGTCGTTCAGCGGTGGAGGTGACCAGTGTGAATGCCGACCACAGCACCAGACATACGAAAGCCAAAACCAAAGCCAGGAAGAGCACATCGTCGGTGGGGTGTACGTATGATTTGCGCAGTGGGTTCTGGGGTAGCCTTCCAAGTTCCTCGTAGTTCCAAGTGAACACCGGAGACAGGGCCGAGCCGAGCTTCGCGAAGTCCGTCGTTCATCTTTCGGGAGATGTGTGCTCCCTAACGTTACGCGCGTAGGGTATACTGTATTGAATGCGAGGGCGTGAAGCTGGAGCGGTGATTAGACGAAGGGAGAAGGGAGAATCGTCGTATGACGCCCTTGTGTTGGAACTTGGGATTCCTCCGGTTCCGAGAGACCTCGCTGTGATCGTCCGTAGTACCGTACGTCGATGTCCCGCCGGCAATGACAAAAGACAATCGCGTGGCAGGAGACTCCTCCTCCAGGCAACGGTTTCATTCGGCGACGTTGGGAGTCGACCGAACGGCACGTCGATACGTCGATCGTATCCGCCGACCTAGGCTGCTGAGACTGTCGGGACCGCGAGTAAGATCTCGAGCGCGACTCGGAATCTGTCGGGACGTGAGTGAGAGGGTCGATTACTGCCGGCGGAGAGAGCGCACCCAAGTGTTTGTGTCTTTATAACAGCGCGGGCTGGCCTGTCAAAATCCGAACCGTGGAAGTATATTTGGACCGCGGCACACCGAACTGGGACATCGATGTTTGAGATTTCCTGCGGGTTTTTTTCTGGAACAGTGTCAATTTGTTCGTCAGGTCAGTTACCAGGGCCCAGATGGACTTGATGGAGGTGTTGTGCGGCGCATAGCCTGATCAGGAGACTCTGGATGGTTGCAGAGGAGCGACAGGACACAGAGAGAGACGTACGAAATGAAGGAGGTGGATTGAAGGGCCAAACGAGCTGAGGAAGGTCAAACTTGGCGCAGCTGGGCTGGCACAGGGGTCAGCGGAGGAGTGCTAGACCCAAATGGGCGGTCCAGAGATCGAGTGGGAGGTAGAGGCCGCAGCTAGGGCCTTTTTTGTGATCCTAGCGAGCACGAAGAGCCCGCCATCGCCCTCGACGACGACGACAAGACCCGGATTGTGAGATCTGGGCCCAGGAGAGCAGGAGGAAAAAAGAGAGGAATAGCCGAGGCGCTCTTGGAAGTGGACTGAAGCGAGAGCCGCCGTGGCAGCCTCTGCCAGCCAGCATAAGCCAGCCCTTTCGCATTCATCTGTCTCCGTTTGTCGCCCTCCTTTCGCCTCCATCTCCCCGACGTTTCTGTCCATTGTTCCCCGCCCTTTCGCGCTTTGCAGCCCCCTCGACGACGATGGCGATGGACCCAGTAGCAATAGGGACAGAGTCGCCGCCAGCACGCCAGTCGATTCTCGGCAGCTTCCTCCGCAGTCGACCGCGGGGCACGTCCCAGTCGCACCCTTCTCCTCCTCCCAACCTCCTCGCCACCGCACACAGCTCCAACGACGCCTCTCTCCCCCCACGCAACTCCCCCTCGCCCTCCGGAAACGGCCCTTCCCAGGACACAGCCCAGCAAGGCCACAGACGCCGTCCAGCCGCCGCCATCTCGCCCAACTTGACTTCCTCCCATTCCTCCTCAGGCCCTGCTCTCACCGCCGCCAACCTCACCTCCGGGGCCTTCTCTCACATGCTCAGACGTCGCCGCTCTGCAGGCGCACTCGCCAACTCCACCACCCCCCAGGCCCCCGCCGTCGTCGCCGTCGCACGCACCACCACAGGCAACTACACCAATGGCGCCACACCAGCCGCTGCTCTCCCAGCAACCGCCTCCAACAGCTTGAACCCTGCTGCCAATCCCAACAGCTCAGGACAGCATCGCATCCGCCTCGTGCCACATCTCGACTCACGCAGGTCCCTCAAGTTTGACCCCATCTGCCGCGACGTACGCGAGGGCGACGCCCCACTCCGCATTGGCCGCTTCACAGATCGCTCGGGCCTAGGGCTCGCGGCGGCCAATGCCCTCGGATCCAACAAGCTCGCATTCAAGAGCAAGGTCGTCTCACGTGCCCACGCTGAGATATGGGTAGAGGCTGGCGGCAGGTTCTTCATCAAGGACACCAAGTCCAGCAGTGGGACCTTCCTCAACCATGTGCGGCTGTCCCCAGCCAATGCCGAGAGCAGGCCCAGCGAGCTCAAGGATGGCGATATGCTCCAGCTCGGCGTGGACTACCAGGGCGGCACGGAGGACATCTACAAATGCGTGAAGATCAAGATCGAGATGGGTAGAGAGTGGCAGGCCCAAGCAAATCCGTTCAAGTGAGTTGCTGTGCTGCTATCTGGAGAAACGCCTTGGCTGATCGTCCCGTCCTGTAGCGCCAACGCTTTGAAGCAACTCAAAGCCATCGCGGGACCAGCTGGCGTGCCAGCATCAGGCGCACCCAAGAAGACCATACCATCCAAATCTGCACTTCCAGATTGTTGCATATGTGTGTCTCCCCTCTCGCAATCTCCTCGTGGACACGAGATTGACAGTCCTTGTTTTCACAGGCTTATTCGCTGTTACGATCAACCAAGCCTTGTTCATTGCCCCATGCTCTCATGCCTTCCACTACAAGTGTCTTCGACCGTTGCTAGAACAGCACCATCCTGCCTTTTCTTGCCCTCTCTGTCGGACCTTCGCGAACCTCGAAGAAGACGTCGAAGTAGAGATCGAAAACGAGTCCATCGCTGAAGCCAGCGCGATCATCGCTTCCGTGGCCAGCCTCGCTGCAGACGCAGCGGCCACCTCCGCATCACACCCAGCGAATGGCAGTCGCGAGCGGGTGGTGGTCGACCGAGGTGATAGGGACGCAGGCGCAGAGACCGAAGTTGAAGATGGCCCGCGATCCACGTCGTTCAGGAACCGAAGCCGCATGCCACCGCTGCCGTCCACGAACCCTTTTCGTCGAGACGAAGTGATGGAGGACGTTACGGGGGATCATGATATGGAAGTCGATATGCCACCGTTGCCACCGCTACCGGAGGGCGTGAACGTCGATGAGATCGATTCAGGAGACGATGAGAGCCGTTCACGTCGAGGTGGAGGCTCGCGCGCGGCGTCGATCTCACCAGGCCCGTCTGGTGCGCATCGGTCCACTGAGTTTCTCTCCGAGGGCGATGGAGACGCGAGCGGGGATATTGAGGGCGGTGGATCTAGCGACGTGAGCGGGCGGGCGAGCGCAGACGGCACCATGAACGGGAAGAGGAAGCGGTGATCTCGCGCGAGTCCTTTGTATCCGGGTGGTGGTTGTCATGTAGGTGGGGAGGATGTGGGTGTCGCTTCTGTCCTCGAGTACGCCCTCCTTCCTTCTACCACAGATGTGTGATATGTGTTTCTCTGTTGGATGTATATGTGGTGGCGCGGGTTGTTTTAGTGTGTCCAGAGCCTGGTTTTGCTTGATCAAGTTGTTCAACGTTCATTGGCATTTGTTCTTTCTTCCTCCGTTCCCTTCCCTTCTATCCCTCGCGTTCCTCTCGGCGTCCCTTGTTCATGTTCATGAAATAGTCTAGATTCTGACTCAACACCTGGGCACGGTGGTTGTTCAATAGTAGTATGTACCTAGTATAGCGATATGATTTCTTTTCTTCTCCTTTCCTCGCATTCCTCAATCGTCATGATCCTCTCCCTCCCCAAGTTCCGTTGTCCCGACCCATTCTGCGTTACCTCGTTCTCCTCGTTGACTCTCCCCATCGCAAGTGCTCACGACTTTTGCTCACGACGACGACTAGCTCTAGTTATACTACACATGTGGCTAATAAAACCGCACAGTTGCAATAGCCATACCAATGCAGCATCCGCTCGGATTCGAACCGACGAGCAAGGTCCGGATACTCTGGATGCGTCTGGGTGCCAACGAATCGCTGGCCGCTGATTGGTTGGTGCCAAGCACGTGAATCTGGACGGCCGACGTCGTCCGAGAATGCCCGGGCGTCTCCGACCCCAGTATCCGGCCGGTCTTCGTTCTCTTCGCCAGTCGCATTTCACATTCACCTTCCTCCACCTAACAACCTCCTCGACGTCGAGCACACCGTCGTCTTGCTTGCTCGCCAACCATGCAGTCCCTCGTCGCTCTCTCAGCTTCTTCGTCGTTCCGCTCGGCGGGCATCAGGTCTTTTGCGTCTTCCGCCGCGAGGGCGCAGGCCGTCCCGACCGAGAAGCCTGTCCTGAGCAAGGAGTTCAAGATCTACCGTTGGGTGCGTGCTGCGCGGTCTTCTTTCATATCATATCTCTTGCGTGCGTGTGCTGATTGCGTTTTGTGGAGTACAGAACCCCGACGAGCCTGCGACCAAACCCACTTTGCAGAGCTACACCATCGACCTCAACCAATGTGGGCCTATGGTGCGTGCTCTCCCGCTCTACCTCCGCTCACATTGTGCTTACCTCTCTTGTATCGATTGCGGTTGCGTAGATCCTCGACGCCCTCATCAAGATCAAGAACGAGATCGACCCCACCTTGACCTTCCGTCGCTCATGCCGTGAGGGCATCTGCGGCTCGTGCGCCATGAACATCAACGGCCAGAATACCCTCGCGTGCTTGTGCCGAATCGACAGAGAGACTCCCAAGGATACCAAGATCTACCCTCTGCCCAGTTGTGAGTGTTTCTCTCTCTCTCTCTCGGGGCTTGGGGTGGTATTCGGCGAAGTACGGTCTTTGCTGACGCGCTGGGTGTTGGGCAGTGTATGTGGTGAAGGACCTCGTACCGGACTTGACGCTGTTCTACAAGCAGTACAAGTCGATTGAGCCGTACCTGAAGAACGACAACCCACCAGCGGACAGGGAGTTTTTGCAGTCGCCTGAGGATAGAAGGAAGCTGGACGGGTACGTGTCCATATCTTGAGCGGAATGCTATGAGCTCTGACGTTGCTTTCCTGTTGTGTAGCATGTATGAGTGCATTCTGTGCGCGTGCTGCTCGTCTTCGTGCCCAAGTTACTGGTGGAACCAGGACGAATACCTCGGACCCGCGACCCTGATGGCGGCGTACCGCTGGATGGCTGATTCACGTGTACGTGCTACCTGCTTCGATACCGGCTCACGACGAGGTGCTGAAGTCGCTCTTGCTTGGGCACATAGGATACCTACACCGCGCAGCGCAGGGAGAAGATGCAGAACACGATGAGCATGTACCGCTGCCACACCATCTTCAACTGCTCCCGGACATGCCCGAAGGGCCTCAACCCCGCGCAGGCTATCGCCAAAATGAAGCTGGAGCTCGCGTCTGAGTAGATGTGCGCCAGCGGTTGGGAATCTCAGGATTACAGTGGTGAGTTTTGTTTCTAGTCGGTTACAGCACATATTGTAGTGCGGTGCTGATACGGATGACTCATGACAGGTTGCGGTATGGCATGGCGTCTCTTTGCATTTGAGGAATAGTCGCGGTTGCACACATTTTTCTTATTGGGAGGGAGGGCTCAAGGATGTGTATAGCTGCGTACTTTACCTCGCTCGTTTGTTCCACCTCAGGATATTTTCTTTTTATCTTCGCATACAGTCTGGTGTAATGAGATGTCGTGCCGCTGTACTCCCTTATACGTGTGTGTGTTCGGGGAGCTTTCGTACGCAAGTTTGATTCTGGTTTCGCCTTGGCGTTCTTGCTCCACATCTACGCTTCCTCATTGGACAACTGATATGAGCACTCTGATGTTTTGCGGTCTTACTTGTTGCGTTTTGACGTTTGTAAGTGTCGGTGCTTATTCTTCTTTCTTGTGTGTGTTTTTATTGACACTCACCTCTTAGAATGATTGTTTCAAATATGACAGACCCTGTGTCTCGTCCGACCCTACATCTACCATGCAATAAGCACCTTTCAAACAAGATGATATTGAACCTCAGGTGCACGATCCTTGCTTTGCAATCATTCCAAGGCAATTTGCTCATGTTCTTCAGCTTTGACCTCTCACGCTTCAACTGTGGGTTTAGAGAAAATAAATAACACCCACAATGCAACCCCGTCTGCGCTTCTGGTGATCACCGTGGGCTCGCCGGATTGTGGGTCTTTGATGATGAAGTCGATGGCTGTTTCAAGTTGTCAACGATTTTCGCCACAGGGTCGACGGTGGGGCTCCTTGGATCACTTGGCAACTGGACGGTGCGCTGAGATAACAGTCGACTGGCAACATACCAGGCGTGGCTATGTCTTATAAATACTGGAAGAACCTGAGACAGGGAAGACTATCGTTCTCGCCCATCCCTCGCAGGATAAACTGGCATCCCTTCAGTTTTCTATCCCTAACATCACCCTCCGCCTCAAGACCTACTCATGCCACAGGATTTCGCATCGGTGGCAGTCACTACTTCAGCTCTCGTCGCAGGGAGCTGGTCGTACACTTGGCTTGTCGCCTTGCCATGCATCTGGATGCTATGGAATTGGCTCGGACCCAATGGCGTAAGTCGCTTTCTTGCCTTGAATCCGTCTTCTCCAAGCTGACTTTTGTCCCTTTGCAGTTGCGTGGTGTCCCCACCGTTGGGCCGACCTTCCCTGTCCTCGCGTACCTGAGTGGGCTGCGGTACACTAAGTACGCAAGGGAAACCCTTCTTGCAGGGTACGCGAAATACGCGTACACCACCGGCGTGTTCAAGGTCTCGTTACCTGATCAATGGCTCGTCATCGTCGCCGGTCCAAAGCAGCTGGAGGAGCTGAAGAAGTTCGGAGACGATGAAGTGTCGTTGTATGGTGGCATTGATGAAGTAAAGCTCCCTCTCATTGCATCTCATTCGCATTGCATACTTACCCGTTCTTTCTTTCCCTTAGCTCATGGCGGCCCGACACATCCTCGGAGCCGACGTCGTCAACAATCCATACCACTTGCGACTCATCCAAACCAAGCTTACACGAAACCTCAGCGACTTCCATGGTGTCATGAAAGACGAGATGTGGTCGGCGTTCGACGACTGCATCGGTGCGCCCACTGAGTGGAGGAGTCTCCCTGCTCTGAAGACGATGCTCTGGGTAGTATCTCGGACGACGAATCGGGTCGTTGTGGGGCTGCCTCTGTGTCGGAATACAGAGTTTCTGACCGTCGCCACAGACTTCACGCTTGACGTCAGCCAGGCGCGGTTTGTAGTGAATATGTTTCCACCGTCGTTGAAACCGTGTGTTCCCTTGATTTATTGGGTGTTCAGGTTTACTCGGCTTGTACTTACCACTGGCTGGATTACACAGCGTCGTGGCGAAACTGGTGAACAGGGTCCCGTCTAGGCTCAAGAAGGCGTATGATCTCGTCGGTCCTACAGTGGAAGCACTTCGTGCTGAAGCGGAACAAGAGACAGCTCTTACTGGTACTTGGGACGATAAACCCGTGCGTAGAGAACCGTTATCACACCGCAAGCTCATTGCTGACTGTGACTCGCAGAATACTTTGCTGGCTGCATTGGTGGAAGAGGCCGTCAAATATGGCTACTCAGACCTGAAGACTGTGATGTCCCTCCTCGTCGTAGAGTTCACAGCTCTACATACTACGGCTATGGTGCGTCCGCATTTTCACCCTGAAGGACTACTTCTACAACAGCGGTCGTTATAGAGCTTTACACATGCCCTGTACTACCTAGCTGCGGACCCTTCATTGGCCATTCCATTGCGGGAGGAGGTCGAGGCAGTATCGCAGGAAGAGAACGGAGACCTCGGAAGCAAGACGGCCGCGAGCAAGCTCAAGAGAATAGACAGTTTCCTGCGAGAAGCTCAACGACTCAATGGACCGAACTCAAGTGCGCTCTTATGATCTCTGTACTGCGTTTCACCGTTTCTGAACCGTCTCTCAATGTTTCAGCCAGCATGTGGAGGAAGACTCTCAAGCCAATCACTTTCTCAACTGGTATCACCATCCCAGCTGGCGTCTTCCTATCCGCAGCTGCCACTGCCACGCAGCTTGATGGGAACCACTACGAGAACCCCGACATGTTCGACCCATGGCGTTTCGTAGATGCGAATGCGCGCAGCTTCGCGACTACAAGTCCGGAATACATCACCTTTGGACAGGGAAAGCATGCTTGGTGTGTTACCTGTTGTGACTACTGCATTTAGCCAAGATCTCACCTTTCCATCTGTTCATCCTGCCTAGTCCTGGCCGACACTTCGCCGCGTACGAGATGAAGCTGATGCTCGCGTACATTGTCCATAACTTCGACGTCAAGTTTGCGCCGGGCGCAGAGGGTGTGCGTCCGCCGAACAAGTGGATCGGGAATACCATCCTTCCTGACCCGGCCGCTCATGTTTTGTTCAAGAAAAGAGCGAAGACGTAACTTTGTCCTAGCGCTTCCAGAGGGGAGGACTTGATCGGTGAATGCAGATGTTGGGGCGATATGTAGGCTATCCGAAATGAAAGTGTGTCTTGTATCGCGTTCTCGAACCACTTTTCACGCCCATATGATACACCTGCAGGAACAAGATTCCTTGACGTTCGACGGTTAGCATCGAAAATGGCACTGTTGAACGTTGGTTGAACGTCGATTTGCCGATCGTGGAGCGCCATGTCGGCACGGGGTCGGAGGTGCCTTCTTTTCCGTCCTTCCGTCCAATCTATTGCCGCTGTGCAAGGCAACGCCCTCCAGCGGTCAGCATTCTGAAAATCCCTCATTCCTTTATGCATGCAACGGTGCTGACTCGTCGACGCATGACTCTCGTACCGTGTGGATGTGGTGCTCGGGAAGCCAATGACAAGGAAATCGGTGGCTGATGGCTCGACGAGTTCGTCTTTTAACGAGAAAGTTTGGCGTAAGGTATGTTCTCGAGCCCCCTATACGGCGCCATCGCTGAATGCGATGCAGGTTTCGGCGTACCACAAGCAGTCACTTGTCAACGAAGCATATTGACTCCGAGTTTGTGTTAGTGGCTTCCCGTTGAGCGGCGAATTTGGGAGGATATAAATCAAGCAGTCGAGACAGAGACCTTAAGCAAGACCCCTCGCTTTTGACTGAGTTGAAGGCCTTCCTTCTCATCATGTTTTCGAGTTTGGTTGTCGCGGGTATTCTGCTTCTCGCTACTCCTGCTCAATGCTCTCAAGAAGTGCTTCGTGTTCCGGCCACTTTCGGGATCTCATCAAAGGCACCTCTAAACATAGACAAGACTGTTATTGTTCAGATGTTCGAGTGGACATGGGACAGTATCGCGGCTGAATGTACCGAGTTTCTTGGTCCCGCTGGATATGGCTACGTACAAGGTATGTAAGCCTCTTTGTGCTGCTTCTCTACGTCACCCGCCCATAAGTAAGCTGTTTCTTGTCACAGCGAGCCCCGCACAGGAGCATGTTCAAGGGCCAGAGTGGTGGACAGATTACCAACCGGTATCATACACACTGACGTCCAAACGTGGAAACAGAGACCAATACGCTAATATGATCAACACATGTCACTCAGCTGGAGTCAAGATAATCGCAGGTTAGCATAACTCTTGCTGAAGGTAGCAAAATCCATCATATTGACACATCTCATGTTGCAGATACTATAATGAATCATATGTCGAAGGTCGAGTCTGGCTCTGGTGTTGGCGGATCCAGCTTTACGCACTACGACTATCCGGGCACATATCAATCGCAAGACTTCCATCATTGTGGTCTGCAACCAGACGACAACATCGTCGACTACTCCAATCGTCTTGAAGTTCAAACATGCCAGCTTGACGGTCTGGCCGAGTGAGTGTGCGTCCCACTCTATCGAACACGTGGTCTGATTCAGAACATAGCCTGGCCACCGAAACGGAATATGTCCGGAGCCGATTGGCAGGCTACGCCAATGATTTGTTGTCTTTAGGTGTGGATGGCCTGCGCTTGGATGCAGCAAAACGTGAGTCTGAATTTTCGCCACGCAAATGATAGCCCGACTGAGAAGTATTCCGATAGACATTGCCGCAGTCGATCTAGCCAACATCACTTCTCGGCTACATGGGAGTCCGTACTTGTCTCAAGAAGTGATCTATGGTGCAGGGGAGCCTATTAGCCCAAACGAATACGTCGACATCGGGGCAGTCCAAGAGTCTGTAACCAGTCTCTCGCTCTCGACGCTCAATGCTGTACTGTGTCTTGTCGCTTACGTCGTAGTATCTTCAGGTTCCGCTACACCAGCACGTTGCAAAGCGCGTTTCTTGAAGGAGGTATTTCGAGCTTGAAAGACCTTGATAGCCTAGGTATGTTTTTTCCACAGCTACATCTCTCACGAGGACTGAGGCCGAATGGTTCGTAGGCTGGATACCCGGGGACCGAGCCAATGTCTTCGTTGCAAACCATGACACCGAGAGAGTACGAACTAGCCTTCACACTCAAGTTGCATGTCCACCTTCTAACGCAAGCTGTTGCATCAGAATGGTGCCTCGTTGAACGAGAACTCTCCTTCCAACACTTACGTGACCGCAACCATCTTCTCTCTTGCGCACCCATATGGAACCCCTACATTGTTGTCAAGTTATTCTGGCTTTGAGGACAGCGATGCCGGAGCTCCGAACGGTGGTAGGTACACGTCTACTTCGGAGGGTGATTGTCGTTGCTTATATATGACTAGGCACTGGGACTTGCGCTGGTACCGGTGGAACAAACGGCTGGTTCTGTCAGCATCGCTGGATTGCGTTTTCGGGCATGGTCGGCTTCAGAAACGCTGTTGGGTCTGCCCCCTTGACCGATTGGGTATCTCCGCAACCTCAGCTGATCGCCTTCGGAAGAGGTTTGTCTGCCACTTTCCTTCAGAAATGACTTACCAACAGCAATGCAGGTTCCTTGGGTTTTGTAGCCATCAATAACATAGACTCGCCATGGTCGGCTACTTTTCAAACATCTCTGTCAGATGGACCATACTGTGATGTCGTGTCCGGCTCAAGTTTCAACGGTCAGTGCTCGGCAGCATCGTGAGTCTTGCGTTTCAACCTGCTTGTTTTTGGCGAGCTGGCCGCTCATAAAGCTCAGATTCAATGTCACCGGCGGTGCTTTCACAGCAATTGTACCTGCTCGCAGTGCTGTTGCAATACATGCTGGCTCCACTGGTCAAGGCTCAGGCAGCAACGATGTTGTCGTGAACTTCAAAGTTGCCGCCAGCACGACCTATGGCGAGGTTTGTGATGTATTACTATCGCAAATCACTGCTCACTGACGGCTTGCCCACAGAATATCTTCATCGTAGGCAGCGTCGCTCGACTCGGTTCATGGGATCCTGCGGCTGCTGTAAGTGTGAAATTGTACCATTGCGCTGCGTCCACTCAAGTCGATTATGTGTCCTAGCTGCCTCTTTTCCCCACGTCGTACCCAAACTGGACTATTCCCGTCCCTTTCGCACCAAACGCATCGATCGAATACAAGTTCATAAGGAAAGAAATAGACGGCAGTGTACGTTACTCAGGAAACATCCCGGTAGCTCATTCGATGACCCCAATTTTCAGATTATCTGGGAGTGCGACCCAAATCGCAAAGTCAAAGCTCCTACGTCAGGTTCCACTAACGTTATCACGACGTGGAGGTGAAGTGTATAGGTGTTCAATAAATCGTATCGTGGATATCTCGAGCATCGTTACTTGAAGTTGGGAGTCTTGCGAGTCGAGACACTGGCCATTGCATGCTGGCACTTCATTGTTCAAGCGTCACCTGATCACATTTGGTGGTAGTGGGTGTACAATCCAACAATCGTCAATATCATTAGTCTATCCGCATAAATAAACGCAGCTGTGAGAAGAGCGTGCAAAAAGTCATGAATCCACCACTGCAAACTGGTAGGAGATTTCTGTCGTGAAGGGTCGTCATGGCTACATCGGAGAAGTGGAGGTTCAGAAAGTGTGTGGGGGTATGTGATTGTTTGGTATGAGGCTTTCGGGATCTCCTGTCGATTCGTCGTCAGCAGCTTAGACGCGGTTGTCCGCGAACCGCGCACCATGCGCGTTCTCTGGCATGCTGAATGCGTAGGGCGATTTGGCTGAGGTCCAGCCAGACGCCTCGTAGGTGGTGCGCATCTGGGGCTCGCCATTGTTGATGATAACGGGAGCAGGGGCTTTGGCAGCCTTGCGCGCCGCCTTCGCGGCCTTTTCGTCCAGGCGAGCGTCCAGCTCCTCGTTGAGCTGGCCAACGTAGTCGAAGACGATGAAGATACCAGCTACAACAGCATCTCGTGTAAGTGACTGCATTCGTAGTCTTTCGGGAGTGCACTTACCGAGCTGGAAGATCCAGATAACAACGAAAGCAACAGTAAGGAGAATACGGATAACGTCGAAGCCCTTCTGACAGAACCAATGGGTCACTGGGGTGGCATCGGGCTCTGCAGCAAAGTTCGTCGGGGTGTTGAAGTTGGGGCTGTAGCTCGAATCAAAGTTCGGATCGTAGTCCCGAGCGAAGTTCGAACCAAAGTTCGCGTCATCGGCACAGGTGTTAACCATATCGGAGTGATCGCGATGGAAGAGTGTCCAGACGAAGAAGACTCCGACACCGATGAGGATGAGCGTGTTGACCGTGACGGAATACGCGTAGGTGATCACCAAACCGCGAACTTTGAAGGTACCGCCAATCAAACTGCAAGAATCAGATCAGCCAAGAGCCAGGCATCACTCGCAAAAGACTCACCCAATGAGAGAGATCAAAGCCAACACGGAGAAGGCGATCGACACGAAATAGAGAGCGACGATTTCGCGTTTGTCAAATGCGACTTCGCCAATAGCTATACGAACGATGCAATTGACCCGTGCTCAGCAATGATAACAAGGTCCAAACAACCGAACTTGACTCACCATACCGATGAATCTCATACCATCCTAAACCACCCAAGGCGCCTCCAGCGGCCAAACCCAAAAACGCCATGCAGAAAACTCCAAATCTGACCGGCAGACAGCAGCAGAATTTGCGGGAGGCAACGTAACCCATGATGAGAGCGAAAAAAAGCAAGCTGGGGGCTTGAAGGAGTGGACTGCTCGTCAAAGATTCGTTGTCGTGGGGGCCGTGAAAGTGTCGTGCGTTTAGAAAACAAAAATGCGGGAAGACTAGAAAAAAAGTTGAGAGGACGAAGGTCGAAGAGGGGATCCAGCCTAAGGGGTGTCACAGCCATGATGGTGAGTCTTATATACCTACGATCCCGGTCGCTAATGACTTCGTGTTTCATCAAAGATCTTGATGAAGTGGGCCCGTCGACAAATTTTCGGCTGTGTCGCGATATCAAGCAACTGTTGGTAACTGAGCCTGCTGTCCTTGCTAACGGACGCTGCAGCGCAATGCAGCTTCCAACGTAAGCTTGGAATCCTCGAACATCCATGAAGCATTATCCAGAGCACGAGATATGTTGACCTAAGTATCGCTGTGGACGTCGTCAATGTTTCAGCGCGCAATCACGGAGAGCGAGGGACATCAAGATCTTACTCGTACGTGCGGCCCTGCCTAGAAAATTCGGTGAAGGCGGCCAATTGGTGTTTCGGCACACATGATCGCATCTCCGTAGCTCCAGTGAATGCTTGCAATTTGCAGAGGGTGGTTGCAAGCGGAACGGGGTCGGGGCAGCGATACACAGCTTCCATGATCAACCGGCGTCGGAATTAGCCTCTCAATGACGCACTTGGCAGGTCTATCCTCCTGGAACCGGCGCGGATGCTCTTGCAAACTGCATGGTCTCTCGTCCTTTTCGATTCAACGACATTGCGAGTTAAGATATGTTGGAGGCCCTCGTGAAGGATGACTGGTCACAGAAGATGCTGATTCTCTTTGACCGGTCGGCGTTCTGCAACGACTCGATCGATCTGTGCCGGACAGGACGACCTCAGGACGGTCTCTTGGCTAGCTTCGACGACAGACCGCTATACAACTTGAGGCTCAAGGATGTAAAGGCCATCAGTTGGACTGGGGTAACAGTTATGTACATTGGAGGCGATGTGAAGATCTAAAGAACTACACTAAGCTCTCTAAGGCAGGAAGTTAATTCAACGACACTTGTTCTGACTACTAAGTACTGCGGTGCTGGCAGTCATGCTTGTGGACCACAGGATGGCAGCTCAGTTAAGAAGTGGCTCTCTTTCTGAAAAGCACATGCGCATTGCGATCTGGAATGATTGAGTTGCCGATCCATTCGTTTTTGGGTCTTACGCCAACGCCTTCATCTCCGGGTTGCATCTTGACGTCGTAGTAGAGAACGATGTGGGCGAGCATGAGCTTTAGCTCGTAAGCAGCAAAGTGACGTCCAGGGCTGTTTCTTTGCATTAATAAAAGGAGTACATCGCGAATTGCAAGATTCTCAACTACATACCATGCGTGCTTCCCTTGGCCAAACGCGATGAAATCCGCCGTTGTGCTGACGAAACTCCGTGCGTTGTCCAAACCGACAAAACGCCATGGATTAAACACAGTAGCATCGGAGTGGTACGTTTCGTCCAGGTGTGTGGCCGTGGCGGCAGCAGAGAGGAAAACGCCAGGCGGCACGGTAACGCCGGAGGAAAAAGTTACAGGTTTGAGAGTCTTTCGCCAAATTGTCGCTAGAAATCCAGCGGCTGATCAGACACGGCGACAACGATTGGTAGGATGGAAGAAATATGCCTACTCGCGTTGGTACCGTTCATTCGCTGGGATTCTCTGAGGAAGCTGTCGATATATCTCATCTTGCTGACAGCGGTACGGCTACCGAGATCTCCGCCTTCCTCCTGTAGAATTGCTTCAACCTCTTTACGCATAGGAATGACCAAGGAAGAGTCCGCAGCGAGGTAATAGAGGGCGTGAGTGAAGCTCTGTAATTCATTGATCAAGCAACAGTCACAGTCATCTCGAAGAGGGACGTACCATCGCAGCGGTGTGCAGAGCCACGAATTCCATGAGCAGGAGGTACAGGACCGTGCTCTCATTCGTGTATCCTTTCTTGACCCCTTCGTCAACAAGCCACATCAAGAAGTCGTTCTGCATAATGTTGTAATCAGCCGCTAACAGTCTATTGTTCCACGTGAAAGACGTACTGGTCGATCGTCCCACTCCTCCTTGTTAGTCTTGCATTCTTCCGCTCTCTGGCGTCGTGCTTCTACCATGGGGCCAATCATAGCGTACGCTTTGCGGAGTCTGGATGGCACTTGGTTCACAAGCTTGGCAACGAATCTGTTGGTTTTCAGGTTAATTAGTATGTATCTCACTCTACGGTGCTTGGCTACTTACGGTTTCATGAACGGTGGGAATAAGTTGATCAGGAATCGAGAGTGGGCAATGTCAAGGGTGATATTGGTGGCAATCGAAAGAAACTCAGGATCACGGCCTTGAGAGACTATCAGTCAACCTATACAGGAGGAAAAATTGGGATAAGCGGCACTTACACAACGGCAGTCCCACGAAGACGCGGTTACTGGTGCGCGAGATGATACTCATCACAGTCTTCAACGCAGGAACACTTGTCCATTCTGAGATTGGAATTTAGTCGTCTCTAGCAATAGCCGCCACATCTCCCAGAGAGACGCACCATCAGAGACACCGATGAGGTCATCGAACGCTGTCCACATTTCGTCCTTCATGATGCCGTGGAACTCGTTGAGATTCCGCGTGAGTTTGGCATGGACAAGGGGCATGTGGTACGGATCGTCAACCACTTCCTGTCCAAGAATGAATCTAGCTGACAGCAGCTGAGGGGGTACCGTCAGTATGTCATCAACATAGAATAGCCACATTATTCGATCACCTCGTCTACACCGCCATAGTTCGAGACTTCGTCGTCCGACATCCGCTTCAATTCTTCGATTTGCTGAGGACCTGCGACAATGACTAGCCACTGATCTGGCATAGGAACTTTATAAATGCCGGTGGTGTACGCATGCTGAAGTTCGGAAGGTTAGCCAGTTCGCTACTACATAGGATGCAGTCATACCTTAGCGTAGCCTTCAAGCAGCATCTGCCTGGCTTTCTTCGTGTAACGCAAGCCGCTCAAATAGGCGAGGATGGGAGCGGATGAGCCGACGGTAGGAATGTGCCGCATCTAACACGTTGTATTTCAGTTCGAGTCAAGCAAAGGCAGAATGTGCGCGGTACTCACGCCATTAGGTCCTAACCAGTTCCAAAGCATGTACACCACGGCTGCAACTGCCAGAAGCCATGGCCAGTATTTAGCCACGCCCAAGAAGGTAGAAAAGAGATCGCTTTCGGTAGCGGACATCTTGAGTAAGGTTGCTGATAAGGAATTGTAGTAAGGAACGAGTTTGTGGATGTAATATTGAAGAGCACCAGGCTCGTGAGCAATGAACGTCTGTCGACCTATGCTGGTCCTGCCAGGGGGTCGATGAGGCAAGCCGAGCACTGCTACTTGAGTCATTTTATATGTCTGATAAACGACGCTGGTCGGAGGAGGGCAAGACGTAGATCATGGTCTGTACTACGCCAGCATGGGAGCAGATTGGCCTCCAGTCTTCTTCGGTATTGGGCGCATCGACACCAGTGATGCACAGGTAGAGTCCTCGGTCTTCTTGCTGATTGAATCTCCATTTGTTGGCGGATCAGATAGAGTCTAGAGCAGATGGTGGCTCAAAGCGGTGACCATAATAAACCCGAGGGACGACTACAGGGAAACAATTTCGTCCGGACTATGCATTCACTGGTTCCTATGAGAGGTAAGCGACGCTTGATGCAGCATACAACAAACGGTAATTCACCTGGTCCTGAGGCTTGTGGTTTCAGAACTGGATAAGCGGTGAATCAAGTTGACAGGGCAGATTGAGGATTGGACGTACGTAGCCTGATTGAGTGGTACAGGTACCGTGTACGGTCTGAGGATGAGTTTGATCGCAATCCTAAGCGAGAAATCAACAACGCCAAGAAAGGAAGGTGCCATTTCCTTATTTGCTAAATGAAGTACGAACGTCGAAGACGATGGTCTCCCAGCTCTGTTCTTTTCCAACGTGGTCTCGTAAAAATTTGGAAGCACAAGATACAGTAGTAAAGCAATCAGTGCAACCCAGCTGAGCAGCCAACTACGATCATCATTGCGCACGGCCTCTCTATACACTGTCGACACCAAGTCGACACCGAGCGACACCGAACTCCCACACATCTCCGGACCCCCTCCCGCTAGTGTGTACTCCCGCCTTCGCTGTCACCCTCACTCTCCGAGCTTTCCTTCGTCAATCTCATCATCTCTCCCAGCTTCCGCGCCCCCTTCTTGACATTATCGTGCCTATCAAACATATCGTTGAGCTCTCTCTGCATCGCCTCGTGTATGCTGTCCAGCATCTTCATCTGCGACTCGGCCTTGTGAATGATCGCGTCCACAGCGGCGCGCAAGTCCGCTTCAGTTTGTGGTATTGGTGATGGGATGTCATGCTGAAGCTGGGCTGTTGGTGGCGGAACCGTGTTTTCGGTTGGGTCTGTGGTCGGGATGATGGGGTCGTCGGCGAGATTATGTAGCGTTGGTGGGTCCAAGGAGAGGGGCGAGATGGGGGAAGTATCGTCTGTGTGAGGAGCAAACGCGGCATCGCCGTTCGCATTTGATAGCAGCATTGGTGCAACAACCGATGAAGACATTCCGCTGTGAAGATGTTGCACAAGGCTGTGTTCAGGTATGGCTTTTGAGTGCTGATTGAGCGACCGGGCTAAAGTACAAATGGGTTAGGCAGTAGGAGTGGACTGAGCAACAAGACTTACATGAGAGTACTGTACTCCTTGGAGGAGACGAGGTGACTGCTAGGAGCGAGCGAGCATAAACGCATCTTAAACTTGCGCCTACCGGGGCGCTCAATGTCGGGGAAAGACGCGTCTCAAGCCCGACACATGTATCCCCGATGCATTGTTCATCGGAAGTCGGATTCAAGCACGTCTCGAAGATGAAGCAGGTACGCCGGTGTCAAGAGCAGCATTTACCAACGACTTAAAAAACTGGTCATGGCGGAAGATATCTGTCCCGGTAATCCAATACGATCAGCGTCAGAGGCGAGTATTCTGAACAAGGCGAACACGATTCATTCATCGAGTGCGTAGATTACACGGAGTGTCCACCCTGCGTTCTTCAATGAACCGAATGTAGCTGCTCTTTCCGAATGATCTGGGAGAAGACCTCCAGCGCTGCTTCAGGCTGAAAAGCGGGCTGGAGAAACAAGTATGAGCAACAGCTCCAATCCCTGACAATGCATCAGAGGGACGTACGATTTCGTGGCCAGCTGCGAAAACACGTCTGGAATAGAATCGCAGTGTCAGTGAGAGCCTGTGAGCACAGGAAGAGATAACGCACGCAAAGGAAAAGTTGTCCACATTCTGTATGGCAGCTACTGGCTTGCCCTTGATCGTCATATTCGAGAATGGTGTCTTGTGTAACGTGGCGTTACCATACCAATCCATAGCTAGTACGGACGCATGTCCGCCTAGCCAGTTGCAGCTATGAGAATCAGAGAGACGTGAGCACCGTTCCCCGGCAAAGCCAAGGTAGTTTGCGCTCACTTGATATCCGCATCCCCGGCCTAACGTGGCAGCTTCATCAGTATTCATAAATAAGCAGTCAAAACGATAACGAACGTACCCAAATCAACATCTTCAGCCTCGAGTTAGCTAAGGCAGATAGCTGCGGCAGTAATGTCCGTGCATCATCGCCCGTCGCGCCAAAACCTCTTCCACCTCCACATTCCACATAACGCCCTTGAGCACCGATCTTCGCCAGAATATCCGGGTTGCGCAAGAATTGAACATAGAACTCGGGCGGGAACGGGTTAGGTGTTGATGAGTTCTGACGGAGGTCGTCCGAGTCCCGATCACCGACGGCTGGTACGAATACGTTCTCTACCTGCAAAATATGTAACACGAGACGTCAGGGACATATAGCAACGAGGAACTAGAAGGGAGAGACTTACGCAGAAGTTATCGGCGGTGCTGCAAATCTTATTGCTGGTGCTGTTCTCTCCTGCGGCGTAGCATGCTAGCTCTTGGTCCTGACAACCTCCAGGCTTGAAGAACGCGTCGTTCAATTGTGCGATGACTTCGTCCGACTGCAGTTGGCCATAACTCGGCGCGTTCGTCGCGAAGTCCACGTAAGCCTTGTTCTGTAGCAGAGGGTCGTACCAGCCGCTACCAGCAATCGTCAGATGAGCAATGAACGCGAAAGATGACGATGAAATTATTCACTTGTTGATCATGAGGGCGCTGACTTCAATCTTCTCACCCTTGAGCTTGTGCTGATCTATGAGCTTGTTCTGCTGGTCGAAGAAGGTGACGAACTCAGGGCCGTAATGGCCGCCATAGCTTTCCGTGGTGAAAAGGAACCTACTCGCCCATCAGATCGGGGCATGGCTTGTATCTGATTTTGAGTACTTACTCCCGGGATTGGAATTTCTTGAACTCAGGGCTTTCAAACAGTATTTGGAAAGCCTTCCAAATGGGCGGAGCGGCAGTGAATGTGCTATTCACGTCAACTGTACCGAAGGAGAAGCCAGTGCCGATCGGTTGGTCAATATAGATCACTGCAAATCTGTGAGCGAAGACGGCTCTCAGTGAAGGAGAGGCGTGTACAGACTGTTGCTGATGTTATTCCAGCTACCAGAGGCGCAGGACAGTGAGCATTTGACGAACTTCTGCGACATACATATCACATACCTGAACGGATTTAGGACAGTGGTGTTGCCATCCGGGTTGACCTGGCAGGGACCATGCTCTGCACATATTTTATCAATACTGCTCCGCATCGTTGTATGAGTGCACGTCACCTTGAAATAGACCAATCATTGACGAACATCCAGGACCGCCATTCAGCCTGCACGAAATGGTCAATCGTGCTACCATGATGCCGCGGACTGGGGGGGGTCTTACCACAGGGTAAACGGCGCAGATTCAGGATTGTGTCGCGCTTCGAAGAACCAAAACCACTAAAGTATGCAGTCAGCTTCAAGTTGGATCATATGACAATGAACGTACCATTGACATGTTCGTCCCAATATCGATGTATCCCGACATCTGGTCAACTCCGGGAGTGGTTTCGCATACTCCCGAGTTCTTGATGAAGCGTAGCTTGACATCATCTTGGATCTGCGACACGAAGATGTTATGAGGTGACGAAGGAGAGACGGCCTCCACGTCTGCGACTTGAGATGGCGCAGCGTGGATGAAGGTGGATAGGGACAAGCCGAACAGCGCGAACAGCACTGGGAGCATTGTGGTCGTAAAAGAGTGTAGAGACGGAAACCTCTGCCAGTGGGACACCGTGTTGGCCACAATGCCCCGTTAAATAATGACGAGATGTAACCGAGCGGTCCCTGGCCTTGTGCTTCACATTTGGAGATAAGAGAGGGACCGAGAGAGAAAGTTTCTGAATAACGGAAACTGAGAAGCAAAAGAAGGCGGCTGGTCGTTCACGTGGGACTTCCCGACCACGCGTATCCTCAGTACACCGCATGCTGCATTGAGATAGACCGAAATACCAAGTAAAGCATATCAAAGGATTCTGAATGCGAGAACGAGCCTTGAGTGCACTGAAGCATCAGTAGTGACGATCTTCCTAGATCCAGCAGGACCTGCAAGTACATCCTACATGGCCGTTTGTGGACGCCAAGGCCGCAGAGGGCGTCTGTCACAGCGAGAACGAATCCTAGCATTGGCAATGTGATTGGCTGCCGGTGGAGTGCATGACATCATCGCCTACAAGCAGACCATGGTCATCGAATGCGTATTGGAGAGGGTCCGAGTGTACGTACCTCGACAAGCAGCCATGGATAAAAGGCGTTGCGTATTGCACGAAATCCCAACATGCTCCCAAGAACAACCTTTCTCTTCGCTCGCCACACCACCGCCTCTCGCAGTCTCCAACTCGCTAGCCTCGGAACCCAATTCAGACGAACGATGTCTCAGAAGACTCTCTTCCAAGCTATCAAAGATGACCACGAAGAAGTACATCAGCTGAGTCCATGAATGCATTTGAGGCGATCCTCACCAAGACCCGCGCAGATGTACGAATATCACGACCAGTACAAACGCGCACACGACCGAAACGACGTCGATGCACAGGCCCGCTGGGCACGCCAGCTCACTTGGGAAATTGCCAGACATGCCGTCGGAGAAGAGATAGTGGTCTATCCGCTGATGGAGAAGCATTTGGGAGCGAAAGGGAAGCAGCTAGCAGACCACGACAGGGAGGAGCATACGGTGAGTTCTCTTCATGTGCTTCTTCGATTCACGAGGCACTCACCTGCTTATGCCAAATCCCTATAGCAAGTCAAGCAGGAGCTTTATGAGCTTGAGAAATTGAAGCCCGGTACGCCCGAATACCACGACCTCATCACCCGGATGATGGCCTCCCTCCACCACCACAACGACGACGAAGAGATCAAGGACCTTCCATTGCTTGAGCCTGCCATCGGCGAAGAAGCAAGTAAGCAAGCGGCTCGGAGCTTCAAGACGACGAAGAAGTTCGTACCAACGAGGCAAGTCCAGCAATCCTGCTGCTCCTGGTCTGCTGATGCGACGATCGTTTTGATTCATAGGGCCCACCCTGGCGCGCCCAACCAACCACCACTGGAGACCTTCGTCGGTTTCCTGGCTGCGCCGATCGACAAATTGAGGGACATGTTCGTGCAGTTCCCTACCGAAGAAGAGAAGGAAGAAGCGGAGCAAGAGCTTGAGGGCAAAGATCACGATGCGAAGGCAGGGAGAGAAGCTGAATCTCGTGCTTGATAGTGTGGTTATGTGTATCCAGTGTTAGCATAATTGGTGTATGAGTGTGTCCGATAACTTGCTACTGGGTGGAAGAGTTTGAGCGGAAGACGGGGTTGAGACGGGGAGAAGATGTCGACAAAAGTGTCCTGTGTGACGTGGCGTCTGCCTGCATGGCACGTGCGTCACATGTGACATTGCGCGTCCGTGACAGTCGCGTTAGCCACAGGGAAGTACAACTGCGCGTACAGTGCATCGGAAGTGTTTAACATGCACGCGGAAGCTTCAAGTAGTAAATTACGTCGCGGTCCAGAAAAAGCTCGGATAGAAGTGATTATAATAGCAAAAGCAGGTCATAGCAAAAGCAGGTCTAAGCAATACTTATGCCACATTCCTGAGGATTTGAGCAGATTATCCTGTTGATTTCCCTCAAATTATGCTGATCTGCGAGCAAGAACAGATGAGTATTGTGGAGGTGCTCATCGACAAGCAGATCTGAAAGTAAGCAACTCAGTCGACATGTGAGCAGAAACAAGTTACTTGGGACACTTACTTATGCTGCTTCCAAGCTGCCTTTTGACACTCCTTCGAACTACACATCGAAGTGAAAGGAGTCTATCAGTCTCACCTTCAGAGTAACAGCTAACGATGCTTGCACATACCAGTAAAACACATTCTTACACCTTGAGCACCTCAACAGTTCTTCTCCCGTCGACGACCCCTTCTGCGCTCCACACTGCGCACATGCCGAGCTTGATGACCCAGACCCTGAGGGTTTCCACGGGGTCCGTGTCTCCGGCGAACGCCAAGACGGCGCATTAGCAAACCATGCTGGTCCGAGGGCTCTTGCTACAGGGTGCTCGGGGAGGTCCTTTCGGAGGACGTACCCTGAGAGGGTATCCCGCATATGAGGGCGGTCGCGAAATTGGTTCACAACCCAGGATGTATGTCTGCTCATTCGTTCAGTCTGAATCCGAGGCAAAGCGAGAAAGTGAGGAAAATCGTACTGTTTCGACTTCACCGGATTTTCCTTCCCACCAAGTTGCGATAGCACGAGGGAGAGGTGGATCCTACAGGAGAGCACAACATCCTTCCTCAGCTCTTTCGTCATCGCAAAGTCCGGTGCGCTTTGATCTTTCGCGTATTCGAGGAGTTGCTCGAGAAGGAACTTCGTGTCATTGTTCAGCTCGTTCGAGAATACCAGCACGTCTGCCAGTTGCGCGTACAGCGGCCTGCAGAAAACGTCAGTCACATCGTCCCAATAGTGGGGAGGAACCGCATGATTCATGGTGCAGACGCACATTCGATCTCGCCATGGTTGCTTGACGTGCGGAGAGCCTTTGCGGATGAGCTCCATCTCATGCTCTGCTCGCATTTCCTCTACCATACGGCGCGCTGACGAGGGAACGTTGATGTCTTCTCGTCTACAGCGCCATCATCCGCACCCACACCTCCGTCAAAAACGAGCACAACAAATCGAGAGCGCCATCCTCACAAGCTCAACGCAACCACTTTGGATCTCGCTATCATTCGCTACGGAGGGGCATGTAAGACAAAATGCAACAATGCAAAAAACATTGCGCGACTCACCAGTTTATAGATGCCGGTATCGTTTATGGGCACCCCGTAGAACCCCGCTTTTTTCATCTCAGGTTTCAGAGAATCCTCCTCCAGTAACATCATGAACAGTTTGAGCACGACGAAGATTTCGCGGATGAAGGCAAACGGTACTTTAAAATGAAGCATGCACAATTCAGATCATGGACGGAGAAAGACAGCAGGAACCAAACGTACCATCATTCGTTACACACAATATGCTGAAGAGATACACGTTTTGCAGTTTTGAGTACAAGACGAGTGGGTCGTGAGTGAGAGGACTTGCTGAGGCAGTGCTCTCTGTCGCCAGCTTGTCCACTGCATAACATACGTTGAATAAGTACAAATAAAATGCATTGAGAAAAGAAATGGGACGTACGCTTCGCTAGATCTTGTTTGACAGCTGCCAGCGAAGGAAAAGGCGGGAGAGTTCCGCCGCTCATGAGGAGAAAACTGCGAATCCTGGCATCTTCTTCCGGTTCGCCGCGTTCTCCACGACCGACTGGTGAGGCGTGGTAGTACATTGCAGCGAAGACAGGAAAAATTTGTGAGAAGAGAGTAGGGTGTGGAGGAGAGACGACTACTGTTGGTCACCAGAAAGCAAGCGGTGCAATTGGAATTTGGAGAGCGTGACGGCAACGCGTCGGGTAACGCGACGCGACAGTCACGAGCGGGTGTGTCACGAACCCCGCGGCAGCGTCGACAAGACAATTACAGCATCCAGGAAATGACTGCTTACGCTTTTGTGGTACGTGATATACGTCGTCATTAGAATATGGGTACATAACTTTCATTTGCAACTGGGCGTACAGGAGGTATTCAGAAAGAGATGGAAGGCTGCAGTCAGCACTCAAGTCATAGTGCTATGATTGGCGGAGTGACTATGAGGGGCGCGATGTAATGCACAAAGTCTGGATTGAATTGGGTCTGGCAAATGAGTTTCTCTTGCTTATGAGGCAGATCTACGAGCAAAAAAGAGATCGTCATGAAGAACAAGACGGATCAGGGAGCTAATACTGACCGACAAATAGACCTGATGGGCAGAGAACGTCTCAGTCCAATGGATGCCAAGCAAAAAGTAAGGGCTCAGTCGACTCACTTATGCGACTTCCAAGCGACCTTCTGGCAGTCTTTCGAGCTATGTAAATCATGGGTCAACCCGTTTACAATAGCTCCTCAGTTTCGCACATACCAATAGTACGCATCCTTGCATCTCGAGCATCTCAGCAATTCCTCTCCCACCGACCCTTTCTGCGCCCCACACTGCGCACATGCCGACGATGACGACCCAGACCCTGATGGCATCCACCAGCTCCGCGTCTCCGGCGACCGCGAAGACGACGCGTTAGCGAACCATGCTGGTCCGAGGGCTGTCGCAACGGGATGTTCGACGGGGAGCTCTTCTCGGAGGACGTATCCCGAGAGCATCTCCCGCATGTAAGGTCGGTCACGGACTTGGCTGACCACCCACGATGTATGTCTAACAGCTGTGTCAGTCTACACGTTACGAAGAGTGCAGTGTGAATGAGAGTAAGAGACGTACTGTTTCGCCTTTGCTTCATTCTCTGCCCCGCAGAGCTGCGATAACACTAGAGACATGTGAATCCGACAGGATAGCACAACGTCCTCTCTTAACTCCTTGGTCGACTCGAAGTTCGTTGCGCTCTGGTCTCTCGCGCATTCGAGGAGCTGCTCAAGTAGGTACCTCGTCCGTTTATTGAACTCGTTGCCGAATACGAGGACGTCTGCGAGCTGTGCATACACCGGCCTGCGCAAAGCATAAATGTTGTGATCGCAGGAGAGGAGCAGCATGCCACCAGGTGATAACGCACAATTGATCTCGCCATGGTTTCTGGACGTGCGGAGAGCCTTTACTGATGAGCTCCCTCTTGTGTTCTTCAACCATCTGCCCTATGACTTTGAGAGCTCCGGCGGTAGCGTTGACGTCGTCTCGTCTAACAAGGATTATCAACGTTTCAGCTAGATTTGAGCAGAGTGAAGCCAATAGTATGGTACTCACAACCATAACTCAACCATTCTGGACCTCGCTATGGATCTCTATGGAAGGTCCCAAGTCAGACGACAAACGGCAAAGCAAAATTCGTGAGGACAAACCAATCTGTGAACACCGAGATCGTCTATGGGAACTCCATAGAATCCGACCTCTTTAATTACCGGTATCAAAGACTTGTATTCCACTAACAAGAGGAATAGCTTGAGCGCGGCAGAGACTTCCCGTATGATCGCGTATGGAACTAAGTATGGAACAATCAGATGGCGAACAGAGTAACAAGAAACAAGGCGTACCGTCAGTCGTCACACACAGCATGCTAAAGAGATATAGATTCTGCAGCCTCGAGTACATTAAGAGCGGTTCGGGAGTAGCGCCAGTACGATCCGCTGAAATCATGCGTTCAGTCTCGTCGTACTCCTTCATCAGTCCATTCACTGCATAAGCATGCATCATCAGCGAAAGTAGGGACATGGGCAGGGAGAATGAGACGCACGAAGAGGTATATCTGCCTTCACGGCTGCCAGCGAAGGAAACGGCGGGAGGGTACCACCGCCCATGAGGAGGCAATCACGAACTCTCGTATCCTCCTTTGGCTCGCCTGGTTCTCCACGGCCGACTGGTGAGACGCGGTAGCTATACATTGATGACTGCAGCGATACAGAGGAGCTTTGGGAGAGGTGAGGTGGTGGGAGAACGGAGGAAAGAGACTGCAGCTAGCGACTGGGAAGTAGGCGGTCAAAGTGGAGAGCGTGACGGCAACGCGTCGGGTAACGCGACGCGACATGTCATACTAGCGAATATTACGAGAGCGTCGGAGGAGGGTGCTATACTTACGTTCTTGCGGCGCATGGTAGTTATAACTAAAAGTAAGTATATGTACACGACTTCTATATGTCCCGTAGGAGGTCTAATCAGACAATTAGATTGAACGAGCCCCCGCACTCTATGCGGCCTTGCACGTTGGTCTGCAGACAAGGTTCAATGATCTGTAATTCCTCAGACAGCCCATGCACTGAACTTACTTATGCTGTTTCCACGCCGCTTTCTGACAATCCTTCGAGCTACAGCTTCATCAGTCCCTACACAACTGTAACCTCACCACACCCAAAGAAAACGCACCAATACACCACACCCTGACACCTCGCACACTTCAACAACTTCGACTCCCCCTTCTGCGTCGTCTTCCCACAATGTTCACACGCACCAGCTCCAGACGGCATGGCCGTGTGCACTGGAGGCCGCCATGACGGTGCGTTCGCGAACCATTCGGGCCCTAAAGCCACGGCTACTGGGTGTTCGGGCAAGTCCCCACGCAGGACATACCCCGCAAGGGAGTCTCGCATGAAGCGGCGAGGGCGGAATTGGTCTACCACCCATTTCGTGTGTCTGAAGCGAGAAAGAGGTGAGGAACGCTACTTGCGCAAGGGAGGTGGAGAGGTGACAAACTGCTTTGCTTTCGCAGCGTTCTCCGGGCCTTCAAGTTGTGAGCACACAAGCGACAGGTGTATCCGCGCGGAGAGTACCACGTCTTTCCTCAATTCCTTCGTCCTCTCGAAGTCCAGTGCATTTCTGTTCTGAGCCCACGCGAGAAGCTGTTCCAGGAGGAACTGGGTGTCTTCGTTCAGCTTGTTGTCGAACACCTGCACGTCGGCGAGTTGAGCGTAGAGGCTTCTATGATATTGGACGGATATATGTAAGCCATGAATTAGGATGACAAAGGCGACTACGGACGTACACGTCGTCCCGCCATGGTGCGTTGACGAACGGGGACCGTCTCGAGATCATATCCTTCTTATGTTGTTCTATCATTTGTAGCAATACGTGGAGTGCTTCAGCGGTGAAGCTAGCGTCGTCACGTCTGAACCGGAATGTTTCAACACGGAAATACGATATGAAGGTATGACGACTTACAAATAGATGGCAACCTTCCTCGACTTCGCTATCGTCCCCTTGCAAGAAATATGAGATGATACGCGAGGCTCGTTGCACGTCTGATATTCGTACCAACCGCTGGATAGCAACATCGTCCATGAGCGCGCCGCAAAACCCTGACATTTTGAGCAATGGTTTGAGGTCGTCGTATTCGGTCAGCAAGACGGTGATTTTCAGTGCAGCCATGACAGCATCCAACACGTCCTTCGGGACTACATGAAAGGATCAGAGTACAGTAACCGCAATATTGAAATGAACACGCACTGTCGTTGGTTACAGCCACCATACTGAACAGAAACAGGCTCTGCAGTTTCGTCAACATGACGAACGGCTGGGGAAGCCCATCAGGGCCTGGCATATGCTGTTTAGCCTGATACTCATCGAAGAGCTGCTTGACTATCGTTTATTGGCGTAAAAGCGTAAAAGCAGAGAAGAGAGAGAGGTGGTCGACGTACGGATGGGTATCTGCTCGCGCACGACCGCCAGTGTCGGGAAAGGAGGAAGGGTGCCGCCGCGCATGAGGAGGAGACTGCGGTATCTCGCGTCTTCTTCTGGCTCGCCTGGGCCTCCTTGGCCGATGGAGGTGGCGTGGTAGTACATTGTAGGTCGTGGAGGTCGATGGAGGTCAATGGAGAAGAGTGGGCATGGTGAAGGGAGAACGGAAGTGGGGGTGACGGTAACCAAGACGCGTCGTGTAACGCGATGGTAACGGTGTCTCCGTCACGCTTGGCCAGTCCGTAAAACGGTCAGTGGGAGCTCTGGGTGTTCGAGTCACAAAATCCAAAAGGTATATAGGTACAATATTCTGAAGCGGTACAGAACAATATCCCGAGCGCGAGTACTTGTGCTTCAGCAGAAGTCTCACGCAGCCTCCCAAAGCAAATCATGCAACTTAACATCCACATCCCTCGCCAACCTCAACGCCCCATCATACGAGATCCCACACTTAAAACTCGGCGACAACTCCAGCCTATCCGGCGAGGATGCGCGATGCAGCAGGTGCATCGACGCCAGGTGGTTGACTTGCGCGTAGATTGCCACGCGCGCGAGTTCGGTCTCGGTGTAGCTCCCGGGGACGTCGTTGTACTCGGGCATGGGCGGGCGGACGTCCGAGTCGTGCTCTTCGAGGAGCACGCCGAGGATGGCGAGGAGGCGGTCGAGGGGGAAGGTGAGTGGGCCGAGGAGGCGTTGGGGGATCTGGAGTGTGTGCATGTCAGCACTTTGAAAACGAAGGAGAGAAGAGACGGAAAAGGGAAAGAGGGAAAGAGGGAAAGAGGGAAAGAGGGGGAAAAGAAGGACAACGCACCTTGACCGCTCCAGCCTTCGCACTCCCCTTCTTCCGTGGACTCGACGGCCTCTTCCTCTTCTTGCGTTCGTCCAACCCGCGTCCAAACATCCGCATATCCGTCTTGGCAGGATTCGTGCTTGCGAGGAACGCAGCTATCAGCACGAACTTCGCCATCCGAGGAAGTTTCTCCAATTTGATCTCCCCACTGTCTCCTCCGCCTGCTTGGTGTTTGAGCTGCTTTGTTTGGGTGGAGGAGTGGTTGGATTGTTGGGAGTTGGCGAGGACGGCGACTGCGTCCTGTGGCGCGTACGAAAGAAGGTTGGATGGGGGCTGGTTGTGCAGGAGCCATGTCTGTGCGGAGGTGAGGCGTGGGTAGAGCGATTCGAGGGCTTTGGAGATAGAGGGAGTAAAGAGACGAGTGAGCCGAAGGCGGGTGTCTTCTGTCGGTGGCGTCAACTCTAGCTCTTCGTCTTCTCCGTCTTCCCTATCGTGCTGTTGAGCCTCATTTATCTGCTCATCCGCATCGACATCTTCCTCCACTTCCATATCTTCATCCCCCCTTCGTCGATGCTGCCGCTTCTGCTCCTCCCACTCATCCACCACAGGTTGCACGAACCCAGGCCACCTTGCCGCAACCACGTACGCGAGCTCGTCCGGGTCGGTCACGAATGCCCAACATACGCTCACCACTGCGCTCACGAAGTGCGTATAGAGGCGATGGAAGGCCGGGTGGTAGGTGTTCGGGTTGATCAGGGTGCTTGTGCTTGTGCTTGTGAGTGGGGGATAGGTAGAAGCGAGGCGGGTGGCTACGGCTGCGTTCAACAAAAGCATGAGTGCTCAGACGATATCAGGATGGGAGGGCAGAACGTACTGTCTTTGGTGAGAGCGGGGACGGAGATGTAGAAGGGGTCTGGGGATGCGCCGAGGGTGAGGCGGATTTGGTCCCAGGGAAGCTCGGAGTGGAGAATGGTAGTGAGGTCGATTTGAGCCTAGCAGCTAGATGCATGAGCTTCCGCAGGATCGAATAACAGTGAAGAGATTAATTTTTCACCAGTTCTGCCAGTCGCGTCAAGGGCACGATCAGGTCCGGTACGTTGTCTTTGAGCCTCTCCGCTCGCTCAACAATGAGCACCAGCCTGACGGCGTTCCCGTCATCCCTCGCCTTCCCCTTTGCTTTTGCGCTCATCTTGCTACTGCTCCCACTCTGACCCAGCCAAGAATGCACCGCTCTGAGTCCATGCACGAACCCATCCACACTCTCGTTGAACCGCTGGCCCGAATCGTCCGTCCAATTCTCGCACCCTGTCTCCCACTTCGGTGTCCATCTAGCCAGAGCGTTGAGTACAGTGTCGTAGAAGAGTCGAGGAGTAAAGCAGGCGACGGCATTGACGCATGCGTAGGCTATGTGTGGAGTTGGAAAGGCGGGGTCTGATGTTTGAGGACGACGGGCGAGAGTGCGGAGGAGAGATGCGGAGATGCGAGGAGTGTGGGGGTCGTGGACGTGGATGAAGGGGGGCGGGGCGACGTCGATGAGGGTGGAGAGGTGGGCGAGGAGAGTCTCGTAGCCGGCCGTGGTCGCCATGGCGTGCAGTGAGAAGAGTGACAGGCCAGTGGGCGGGAACAAGGGGCGATCGGCGCGTGACCATACGCGTTGTCACCGTCACACCCATCCCGGTGACCCGACCACGGCCACTAAAGCCCTTTCCCAATATTCTTTCTCCACCACATCCTCCTGCTCTCTTCCCTCTGCTCCCTCTTTCAACATGTCTAACACAATGTCTTACACCGCTTCTGCAATTGGCCGCGGAGGTCCCGGCGAGCCACAAGAAGACGCGGGAATACGAGGTTTTCTGCTCACCGATGGCGGCACCCTTCCTCCCAGGCTCCCTACCATCGCCATCGTACGAGAGCAGATGAAGACTTGTACGTCTCCGGTGTGATCTACTTGCATCTAACTCTTTGCAAATACTATCCGCAGTCATTCCGCTTATAAGCAAATACCTCGCCGCCAACGCCCGCCCTCAGACTACGGCTCCGACTGCCGCGAGTGAAAATTCTCTCGAGCTGTTCACCATATTCACACAGCACCAGAGTCTCTTTCACTTTAGCGTGCTAGCCGTCATCGCTGACAGTACGCATCGCTATTACTTATTCGCCAGGTTCATTCTGACTTTGTCCCCAGTTCCACACGACCTTGCTGTCAACATTCTCACTGTTCTTGAGATCCTCCTCAGTATGACCGGGCGCAATGGCCTCCGAGCGTCGTTGGAACAGTCAACCTTCTGCGGTGTTCCTATGGATCCTAGCGGCTGTTATAAGTTGGTAAGAGCGCTCCGTGCGGAAGGGCTGCCACTGTTCCTCACGAGTTCTGCAAGCAAATGACGGCCAACAACAGGAAGATCTGGTTATCTCTGTGAGCAAATGCCGTTCTTCGACTAGTACTCCGTCGTCATTCGTCGATATCTAGGCGACATGACGTCAATCTTCCTGTTGTGGCTCTTAAAACCACGTACGAAATGGTCCAGCAGCACAAGCAAGACCTCATCGATCAGCGTTCTCCCTATCTGAACACACCTTGGCGAGACCCGGATGGCAAAAAGTATGTCTTGCGCTTTGAGTCGACGTATGTCTCTCACTTCTCCCATCTTCTGACGCTACCATTTATCAGGACTCTGTATGTACAGCTCGCCGATGCGTTGGTGTTCTCCAACAAGCTCGGCGAGACCACCAAGTACCTTCTTGAGCAACTCTGGGAATGGGCCAAAACAGATCACGATACGTCCCTTCTCAAACCGAGCAAAGCGCTTCGGAAGAACGTCGTCCTCATTGTCCGCACGCATCTATCTCTTGTTTTGTCGCAACTCGAAGGTCCAGGGAACGCAGAAAAATCGAAGCAGTGCGCCTTTATTCTCTTGTGCACCTAGAAACTCTAACACTTACGCGTCTTGCCCCTCTACCAAAGACACACAGACTGGGTAGTCAGCAAATACCGCCCGAACCGGCACGTACGAGCCAGCCTCGCCAGCTACGTTCTGCGCCCAGGCCTGCCCGAACACCCCGTCGCCAAAGCCCTCGGTCCCGAATGGTTCGACTCTCCGGGGCTCTCGTGGCGTCCCCCGATCCCCACGGAGATCCCGTCGAAGTTCGTCACGGCGGCGTGCGGGGGCTGCGAGAAGGTAGCACCGAGGCTGGAGCTGTTGAAGTGCTCGAGGTGTCAGAGTGTGTTTTATTGGTGCGTTGGTCTGGTTCGTGCGGTTGGTGGGGAAAAACTTATGAGGGGTGTGGTGGATAGCTCGAGGGAGTGTCAGAAGGCTGCTTGGAAACAACATAAGTGAGCTCGAGTTCATACACGCGCTGTGCTCCTAGTAACTCACGATCCGTACATCGACGGCTAGATCTGCATGCAAACCTGTGGAAGATGCACACGCTGGGTAGATTGCAGCATGTTCCCGCGTCCTACACTGGCAAGATTGGCATCAAGCCAGCCTGCAACTCCGAAGCAATGTGGCATATTCAACATGTCATGAATGACCGCTCTTTGAATCCGTCTCAGGAGGGGGCAGCCATCGACCTGCTCCGTGACGTTGCTGACATACCTACACATCTGATGTCACGCGTAGACTCGGACGTACTCAAAGATAGTTCGCCACAGGTTTGCGAAGACCACTCATTTGGGGCACCCACCATCATCGTTGCATACGCGTAGATGAAACACCGCAGAATATGTACGATGTTGGAGCTTTGAGGCTCGCCAAGAATACAGGTGTGATGACTGCTTCAGTCCAAACTGTCCAATGTGTAGTTTGTAGATGTCCCATCGCATACTCTGCATAAGCGCGATGCAGCGTTGCGAAGTCATCACGCACGTCCACACACTGCACGAAAGAGAGGAATAGCTTGGTAGGAAAAAATAGATTCTAAGATGGGATAAAGCTAAACAATGAGTGTCTCCTCCCGTTTTGATATCATAATGTTAGGTGTTCGATTGGAATGAATGGAATCCAAAGAGTGTCCTGGATAATAGTCTCGGGTTGGTTTTCCGCTTGGTGGTGTTGGTGGTGGCAATGGCATGGATGGGGTAACGGTAGTGATAGTAATGCAATAACAGGAAAGGAATTAAGATGCGGAAGGATGGGATAGATCTGGGGCGGGGATGGGGAATACGAGGTTCAAATAGAATCAGGAGGGTATGTGTCAAAACCAAGAACTGCGATATTCGAACAACTGTGAACTTTGAGAATCAAGATCTACATGGAAATCAAGGAGATGCGACGTATGACCCGTTATACTCATCCCCATCTTGGTCTTCAGAATACGCCGGCCGCATCACGCTCTTCTTATACTCGTACCCATTGAAATTCATCACGCTGCACACGATCAATCAGCTTTCCAACTGATACCCAAAGCAGAAGATACGCACTAGATCGTCCCATCCGCACACCCAACCACGACCTCCTCATGGCTCAACTGCATCGACATCGGATTCTTCTCCGGTGTCGCCAAACCAGTGAACTTCGCAGGTAACGAGCCCATCAGACCTCTGACACCTGCACCAGCGACGTTGTCCGTGTCTGCCAGTGCAGCCCAGGCGCCGGTGAGAGAGAGGATGTCAGTCTCGGAGTCGACTGGGGAAGGAGTACGTGGGGCTTCGGAATCGGAAGGATCGGAGGAGGAGGGATCGTCGTCCTCGTCGGTGTCGGCACGTTTGGAGAGGTCGCGGTCTCGGTGAGTGGACATGAAGATCTAAAGGATGTTATTCAGTGGCATGACGTGGTGGAAAACCGAGGGTTACCTACCGTCCTGTTCGATCCAGCCCGGGTACTGAACCGGGTAGCGGTAACAACCCTTCGCTTCATAGGGTCCACAGCACCGACCACTACATCTGGCGTCTCCACCACCGCAACCAACTTCGGCGGAGCAGTCAACACTGCGGCCCTCCCAAACCTGATCGCAAACCCGTTCGATGGAGTGAGAGCCCGCGGCGAAGGACTGACAGGCGTCATCGGTGAACCAGGGCTAACATTCAACGAGAGGCGGCCCTTCATGGCAGGCGTATTGTAGCTGGTAGAAGGAGGGCCTTGGGACATCCCAAGTGTGGTACGCCGGTTCGGTGTGTTGAAGGACGTCGAGCGGGAGAGAGACGAAGTGGTGCGTAGGCGGACGGGGCTGGTGAGGCTGTTGGGTGTGAGGGGCCGGTCGGCGTCTTGAGGGCTGAGGAGGCCGCCGTTGGTCGTGGAACCGGCTTGAGCATCGTCTTCTTCTGTCCATTGAAGGTGAAGAATGACGGACTTCGTAGCACACTGAGGCTGACGTGAGAGGACAATCGCCGTATAACGAGGCACAACTCACAGTCATCTGCGTGCCCTTCGCAGCGAACCACTGGAGCATGTTGTCGGGCGCCTTCCCAACATTGAACAGCTTGGCATTCAGAACGGGGTCACTGCCTCCCAATTCCGCAAGCTTGAACTGCGAAATCATCTCTCGCCTCCCTGTGCAGATGGGTGAGAACATACACCGAAGACAAACTTGCACGCACGTACTGATGGAGAACACTCTGACAATGCCATCAATGGTGACACTGACCACCCTCTCTCCCTCTT
Organism: Steccherinum ochraceum; assembly: GCA_004332605.1. NCBI lineage: Eukaryota > Fungi > Basidiomycota > Agaricomycetes > Polyporales > Steccherinaceae > Steccherinum > Steccherinum ochraceum. Next base: position 36,491 of record RWJN01000308.1, read on the forward strand.
CCGGGCTAGCACCACCAATGATCTGAACACCAATGTTGACGGTAGTCTGCTGTCCAAACCGCACAATCTTGGTACCCGCACGCCAATCCCAGCATACGAGAGCTTTGTCGGCACCCGCGGAGACAAGGTTCCTCGAAGACAACGCCACAGCGCGGATACCGTTGAGATGGCCGGCGAGCTGTTGTAGAGGAGTGAATGTCAGGGAAGAGAAGAGGTGTACACGGCTGTACGCAGGGGCGTGAGCGTAAGTCCACCAGCAGAGACTGGACAAGTACTCACCCAACGTCGTGGAACCCGACGACGAACACCTCTGCCAACGGTCTCAGCCAGAGTAAGAACAGGAGCATGCAGAGAACGCACCTTCTTCGGTTAAGAAGTCCACGCAGCTCACAGGCTTCTTGACCTGCAAGCACTTCTTCATCTCTCCAGTGTCTACATCCCAGAAACGAATGGTCTCGTCGTATGAGCCACTTATGAGGCGTTTCCCTGCAACATGATGAGTATTTTGCGTCCGTAGGTAGTTCGCAAATTTACCTCGAAGGAGTAAAGTGGTGCAGTAGTTTGTATGGCCATTGAGGAATCTGATCCGTTGAGGCAACGCGTTCTTGAAGTTCGCTTCTCGGTGATGCAAAGATCGGTACAGAGGCTCCCTGAAGAAATGTGAGTCCGCTGCTCGCTATAGTGAGAAGAACTGTCTTCACCATCCTTCTGGAGTCTTCGGTTTCCGCACTGGCATAGGGTCGTTTGCGGTGATGCGAAGGCAGTGGAATTTCCATAGGGCAGGAAGGTGGACCATCTCTTGCCATTTCTTGGACACCTACAGCCCAATCTCTCAACGCCGCTCCTAAATTCATGAATGATGTACGCACCGGTTCCGCCTCCAACAATTCTTGCACTGTGAGGTGCCGGAATATCTTGAATACCAGATCTGGCGCCAGGTTCCCGACGATGTCGTATGTGGACTTCGCGTATTTCTCCAGGAGCAGAATCTGCAGTCGGATGTCACCTGGCATGCATGAATCTAGAATGATGCTAATTCTATGGACGATGCAAAGAGTTCAAGTCATCGGAAAGCGTAAGAGAGATATGCGTGACTTACAGCCTCATCCGATCATCTCTGGACAGAGTTCTTACAACTCTCCGCACTTCGATCTCGTTGAACCCTCCACTGCCATCACCCCTCAATGCGGTCGCGAGATCAATGTCGCCGCCGTGCTCCTCGTCGTCGTCGCCCCCTCGATAACCACTCCAATACCCCTTCCGTTTCCTTCCACCGCACACGCATAGATCTGCTTCGCCAATGACGTCCTCGTGTAGACCCGTCGTAGTTTCCCGTTCGCGCAACAATCGAATTTCCGCTTGAAGAGCGTGCAGTTGAGCTGCCGATGATGCTTGCGCGCGCTCTAACAGTCGTTTGTAATGAAGGAGCTTGCGTAGGTGAAGCCGGTTCACTTCGTTTAGAGCGTTCTCCATCTGTATGTGTATGACGGGTCAAACAGTGCAGAGGAAAGCGATGAACGACAGCACATACATCCTCATCCATCTCTCCGTCACCCACGTCCGTCAACATCTCCAATGTCATGTCGTCTCCGTCCCAGACGGATGTTTGCGCATCCACATCATCCCTTGTCAACCTGACCGACGGTGAATCTGCCGCCACTTCCAACACTCCGTTTGCAAATTTCTTCCCCTTCAGCGCTGGACTGTCCGCCAACAGCACCGTCGTCTCTAGAGCGGGTGGTACCTGTGGCGAGTACGAAGGAATGGGGGCGCGGCTTCCAGCAAGCGAGGCGGTCGAAGGCTGTTTTCTGAGTGAGCCGTTTCTCCCTGGCGATGGCTTCGTGCTCGGTGTGCGGGGAGCTTTGAGTGCATTGCCCTTGTTCGGGGTAGTTGGAGGTCTCTGCGTGGTGTATGCCAACGGTCCGAGCGAGGTGAGACTGACCGACGCAGTAGAGTCCATAGAATTGAATCTCCCGTTCAGTCTCCCTCCAGGAGACACACTGGTACTGGATAGTTGTCTAGGCGAAGTCATTGACGCGACGCGCGACCGTGACGCAGATGGAGGCGTGGATGCTCCGGCTTGTGAAGGGGGAGGGTGGGCGGATATCGATTGCGCTCGAGCGTTACGGTTTGGAGTGGAGACAGACGGAGCACGCTTCATCGGCGACACGGCAGAAGAAGGCAGGCTGTTCTGCCTTGCAGGAGTCGTGCGCACCACGGAACGAGCGGAAGTAACCGACGTAGATTGCTCTGGGTTGTTGTGTACGGTCGGAAATGCAGAGGGAGGAGCCGTCATGCGACGATCACTCCTTGATGTAGACTGCATCGTGCTTATAGTCTTCTTTACAGAAGGAGGTCCTGGGATGGCTGAAACGGGCACAGCACTTGTAGACTGCGACAAGCTGATGTCTCTGGCTCTCTTCGGGGGTACGATGGTGGTGACGCCGCTCACGTCGCTTGCCAGGGAGGCCGTCGAATATGCACGAGGCTTGTTGGACGTGGTCGACCGTCTTGAAATCCGGGAAGGAGTTTCGGAGGGTGGTTTGGACGGCATTATGGAAGGCAGTAACTTAGACGATAAGTAAGTTGTCGAGGTATGAAGGTGGATGAGAAAGAAGGAGCAGTGGCGGCGAGTTGGGAGACCGACAACGACAACAAAGCGGGCCTCGTTGTCGTCGACGACGACCAAGGCTTCCACGCATCCTCCATGTTCACGCGTTAGCTTTCCCTCGGCTCCTGCCGATTGCACGTGATCGCGACGCGTTTGGTCTTCCCCGCGAGCATGCCGCCGACGCGTCGCGGTGTAGCGCAACCGAGTCTGCCCTCGAGCGCGTTCCGTGCAGCAAGAGCAGCAACATTCGCACTTCATTCGACGACGTTGAGATGCTACTCGATCTGTGTGTTACAGCGTACAGACGTCCTCCTTCACAACTACTGATCTCCTCGCTCGAGAGGGCGAAGGGGTAGGTCCCTTGACCCTGCAGCATGGCCAGCTAGTAGAGACAACTGCTGGTCTTTGCTAAGTCCCATGCGTCCTCTCCAGTTGTGCGGTACTAGAGGAGGAGCATGAACATAATCCGCATATTCTTCATGCTGAGCCAAAATGGCGTCCAGGACCTGCGGGACATGATGGTCCCGCAAATTACCAAGCCTATGAGAGTAGTCAGTGGTCGGAAAGTCGTAACATGCGAAGAGATATCGCGACGCACCAGTCTCCGGACGGGAACACGAGCATATTAGCTGCCCATCTGAGAACATCACCATGAGATCAGGTCGGTAATACAAACAGGATACACAATGAACGCACTTATGTCCTCCCACATGACCGACTGTCCCGACCCTTACACGACTTTCTAGCTGTCGCTTGGCAACCTCAGAGCGAAAAGCTTCATATACGGGGACCCCAGAGTCTCCACATCGACAGTCCCGTTTCCTATGCGTGCACACGTATATGTGGATCCGATTCGGGTCTGCCGGATCGCCTGATGCAGGATGTGCAGCGTCGGCCGGGCTACCATGTACGCGAAGTCGCTCTTGAACCTCCTCTAGATTGCTTGAAGATACTTCGGGGATCTCTAGAAGGCCTTGGAACCTCGAGAACGCTGTCAAGCGGTACGTCTCCTGATCATATTCCCATTCCGCGTCTCGAGTACTGGAGTGAACGGCTTGATCTGGCGACCAGGAAAAATTGACTACTCCACCCCACTGGGATGCATGGAGTTGCAGAGTCCTCTGTAGTCGAGATGGTACTTTCCCAGGAAATTCGGTTGGCGGAACTCGGCTGTGAAGAAGGACGTAGGAATTGTGGGAGACGATGGTTCCAGCGAGACTTTCTTCGCCAGGTGTTGCAGGACCTGAAGGTGCTGAGGACATGGATGCTCGTAATATATGCTGCGATGTTTTGCGTAGATGAAGTCGAGAACGAAGGAAGGTGGTCGTCATAGGAGAAGGTCCATAATGGGCTGTGGCGGAGCCATAGCACCGTCTAAGCATTCCGTTACCGGGGAGGAAAGGAGTTCAGTAGTACGTTCTGCCAGTGCGAGCGCTCGCGGTCCACTCTTATAAAGCGGGCCGGCAACAATGACGCATTTCATCGGCAGAAAATCTCTCAATCCGTTCGGTCTTGAACACAGCGAACATCGCCCGGTTTTGCGGCCGGGAAAATCTTGATAATATCGTGAGAACATAGACGATATTGCTTGCCGAGTGGC
>RWJN01000309.1:0-37989 GCA_004332605.1 Steccherinum ochraceum
GGCAGCGCTGAGGGTCTGCAGATGTTTGCTCGTTCGCCGCCAAGAACGTCTGCTCGTTGTCGCGTCCGCTCGAGTTATCTTGGGCTGTACTGAAGAATCGCTGAGGAATAGTCGACAGAAAGCCCAACCTACAGGTGAGTAACCCAGGCAGCCCTGCGGGAAAGTAGCCTTCGGGAAGACAGCCCAGCACCCTGTGGGAAAGTAGCTCGGACACCCTGCGGGAAAATAGCCTCAGCCACCCTGCGGGGAAACAGCCCAGCACCCTGCGGGAAAGCAGCCTTGGCCACCCTTCGGGGAAACAGCCCTGCCCCGAGGCTCGCAAGCTCGCCCACCTGGCCGCTCGTGCCTCGCGCCTCGCGATCGTGGTTCGAACACGACCCATAAAATCGGGTCTCGTGTTCGAACCACGATGGGGCCTCTTTTTGACTTCTTTTATCGTATAGTGAACTAATGTTTTGACCGGCAGAAATTGTTCTGAAAGCACCGGAAGGCCTGCATGTATTTTTCGAAGCTTTCAGACGACATGTAAGGTCTGAAGCTCACAAGCGCCCGTCTCGATCACTGTGGCGTCGTGATCGAGACGCGAGGTGCACTTGGAGGAATGTGCAAGTGCAGCTCAGTTAGTGTGTAGGCTGAAACATCTTTTGACACTTAACTCGAGCTGGGTTCAAAGAAAACAGAAAAGCGCAACGACGAATCGAGCAGGCAAGGCATCCGTCGCTGCGAGGGATGATTAATGATTCTTTGCAGGAAGCCCGGACTTTATGGCGAGAGTCCGCTCAGCGGCATCATATACCATATCTCAAGCTCTTCAAGCATGGCTCAATGGTCTAGTCGTATGATTCCTGCTTTGGGTGTTCAGTTGATCACGTGCAGGAGGCCCCGGGTTCAAATCCCGGTTGAGCCCGCTTCCAGCATTTTTTTGAGCTGGTACTCCAGGACTCATGAAGCGACGTGCCACTTGTCCTCTCTCTTTCTTGTTTTGTATACAAAATATCCGTGATCATATCTGTACTGTATTCTAGGACATATATATTGACAGTGGCTGATGAAGAACAGGAAGTAGAATGCGGAATCATATCAAGTACATACGGCGAGCAAATGCAGCTACTGTCACCGGGTTCAGTCCGTAACTTCTCGTACAACAGGCTCAGCTTGCCACTTGGTCTCTCGGTGACACTTCCCTAGGCCAAAATGAATCAGTATGTCGTCATCAACATTGCACGGATCTCGGCACACCTATCATTTTTTCTTGAAACACAGCTCGATTTTTCTTTCTTGTAGAGACGGTAACACACGATGAACCCGCTCTCGGGCCTTCTTCGGTGTCAGCCGTCCATGATAGAGAAACCGCAATGACTTGAGAATGGAGAATCCAGTCTTCGCTATTGCTTCATTGAGGCGGCGGAAGGTCTCAGGTTTGAAATCGCCGAGGAAGTCAAACGATGCTTGTAACGAAATATCCTCGATGGGAAGAACTTCCATCTTGCACAATAGGATCAGAATATTGGCTCTCCAAATATGTTGGCTCTTGGACGTGCAGCCGACCTGCACGCGACGCAGTCCTGCCATTCTCGCCGGATCCCATTCTTTGAACAATCTACCTGTAAGACAATAGGGTCGGTGGAGTGTTTGTGAGGTTTTGTTACGGGTCACTTACGGTATCGTCTATCCGACCCGTCCCAGTCGTAACCGGCGTTGCAGCTTATCTCTATCCGAAGTGTACGCAGGGAGTCCCAGGTGAGCTTCAGGAACGACTCCAAGGTTGCATGACAGTCCCAGTCGTCCAACGCGATGGCTATGCGCAACGACTGTACTGTTTGCAATGACTGACTCGAGAGGAATCTGACTGCAGTATCGCCGATAGACATATTCGGCTGAGGCGGATCCGCGTCGACGCTGAGCTCGCGTAGACGAGGAGATTTCCCGTAGCTTGGGCGGAACGTGTCATCAGGATCTACAGATTCCACCATGACCGTATTGAACGACAGGGATGCGAGAGCAGGAAGGCATCTCACGAAAGGTGCCATGAGCTGTGGGAACAGGGTGCAATCATCCCAAACGACCTCTGTGACGGTCGTCATCATTGCGAGCGACTGCGCCAGAACTGCTTCTTCCGCTTCAGGGATCCGGTCACTGGCTCCCCAGAAGTTCAGCTCAAGGAATGTCAGCGTCTTCAGATTCTTCAAGCTTTTCATGAATCGCAGGTTGTCAGGAGACGTCCAGAGATGCCAGAAACCGTATGGCCAATAGTGGCCTGAGTCTACTGAGTCGCAAATCCTGAGCTCGTGGATCCAGAATGCTATGACCGGTGTCTCCGCAACCATATTCTTCAATGCCTCCACTCTGTCCGTCTCATCAAGCGGAATGCTGCGGAAAATGTGCGGACGAGCTACGGAGGACCACGATCGAGACACCAGTGAGGTTTGTTTCAGGGTTCGAAAGTCGTCCCAGAGATGGCTCATAACGTTATCGAGAGTTTCGGCGGGGAAGTCTATGAGCATTGGGCCGGTGTTGCCTTTGTGGCAGTAGTCGCTCCTCATGGGTATGTGTCCAAGAGGCAGTTCCGGATCCTGCTGTGTTGTTCAGGATGTAGGAGGTAGTGGTTGTGAATGAACAAGAAACGGGCGCTTACGAACCGGCGCCAGTGGGGCACTCTACTTGCCGCGCGGCGAAGGTTTGCAGTGCTTCAAGTTGTTCAAGGAAGGTGAGCTCGCAAATGCAGGACACATGCTGGAAGAAGCTCTCAGTCACAACAAACATCTTCGGTATACGAGTCCATGAGCACGAGCCGTCCCGTCCCACTCCGAAGCTCTCCATCCTCCTAGATCAGGAAAAAAATAATGGGCTCGAATAGTACGTGAGTACAAAAAGATTCCATACAGAGAGAGGAATGCTGAAACCATCCTTGAACCCGAAGTATATACAGATAGATCTGCGAGAAAGTACACTTCCCATCACCGTGTCCACGTCGTGAACGTCGCCTGCAAGCCGTTGGGATTCGCACTCGCCGGGATAACTCCTTGCGAATTTACGCTCAGTTGATGCGTGAGCCCAACCGTGGACACACTGTAGATACTGATGGTCGAGCCACTGTCGATGTTGATGATCTGGTCTTGACAGGTATCGCCAGCGAGGCAGCTTTGCGAGAAACTCTGGAAGAAACTGTACAGACCGGCACCTGTTATGCAATGATAAGTCGAGATGCAAGAGGCTGGATAGAAAGACGTACCGAATACGAAGATGTTGTGTGAGTTCTGGACGTCGAGTGCCCACGCTGAAGGCTGTCCAGCCATAGAAGGGTCGTGGAACGAGGTGTTGATAGTAAACGGCGCCGGAGCTGCGGGGGTAGGTTGGTAGTACGGCTAGTATTCGTAGGAACACCCGAAATCAGTCGTTTGTCCTCATCGTCAACCTGATCACAGCTCACCGTTTCAGTCTGGATCAGTCCTAGATAGTGATCCTGCGCGTTCACGAGGCTGTACTGATAGAGCGTATGATGTTCAGCTAAATATAAATAAAGCATCAGAAAGGTGTATCTCAGTGATAGGTCTTGTAGATGCGTACAGCCGGTACCGATGAGCCATACAGGTCCTTGGGACTCGGACAAGATGCCGCGCCCGCTGAACAACGTCAACTGTTCGGTGCCGTCCAGATCGTGATCAGCCAGCCACACCCAGGTGCCCTCGAGGTAAGCGTTCGACTGCGTTGTTAGGTGCAGTCCCAGGAATGCTGCGAAGCACGAGGTAGAATCGGAGCCGGATGGGCAGTTGGTCTGGAGGTTGGTTCCCGCAGCACCGCCCAGTCTGAACAGCGCAATATGAGCATTCTAAGCATGCAGGCAAGGTGATTACCAATGCGTACCTTATATGACTATCCCACATCCCAGCTCCACCTTGTGTAGGCGAGTTGACATTCCACTCCAAAACGATCGCACCAGGAGCTTCAAAAGAAGGACGTCAGTGTCATGGGTTAACACGACCGCTGAAGAAAAATATAGCTGACCTGGTCCTTTCGTAGCGAACAACATATCCGTGATCTCAACAATCCCAGAGGACCCCGATGCACCGACTCTGACCACAGGCACCGGGTTGTTCATGTCGGAGAACGCGGACCCGCCGCCCATGATCGTGCTCCAAGCTTCGCCAACGATCTGAGCACCGGCAGGAATCGTGATGGTGTTGGAAACGAGGTAGGTGCCTGCGTCGAAGAAGATGATCTTGCACCCAGCGAACTGTGAAATCGTGCATACGACGAGGTTAGTATTGCTTTCGCGTGGAGCTTGGCTGATGTAGCTGACCTTGTCGAAGACAGCTTGGATAGCAGCCGTGTCGTCTGAATGACCGTCTCCTTTCGCGCCTTGGCTCTTGACACTGACGAACTGGCTGACGGCATAATTTTCGTATCTGCACCGAAAAAAGCGACCATCGTAGTGATCGGCACCAAGTTGGATTAGAACGAGAGAGAGACACGCACTGTGGATGCGTCCTCCCAAAAATCCTACCCGAGCCATCCAACAAGCTCCCAGCCTTCGTCGGCGCAGCAATACTCCCCTGCACGAACCTCGCACCAGAACTCGTCCCCGAGAACACATTCCCCTGACCCCACGTATCAATCGTCGTCGTCCCACCCGCCAACACGACCTGGCCGCCGACAACACCAACAGCAGTCGGTACGTTGTTGAGACGGATGTTGTTCAAAACCAAAGATCCTTTGAGCGAGCCTGAGGAAGGCACGGAGTTCCGGATGAAGATGGGCGTGTTGGTGACGACGGCGTCGATGATGGCTTCGGCGCCGACGGTTTGTGAGGCTTGTGAGGTTCCGCCGGTGGTGAGGTCGAATCCGACTTGGCAGTTGTTGACTGACGATCGGGCTGGTCAGTCTCGCGGTATACAGAAAGTAGGGGATGCCATTCTTACTCGTGACACCTTGGAAGGTCCAGCCTAATATATCACGGTAAACATCTCCTCAAAATGCTCCGCAGCGAAATTGGACATACCCCAGTTCCAGACACCGAAAATCGCTAGAATAATGCATCGTCAGTCACAATACCATGGACTAGAAAACACCGCAGCCCACCTGTATCAGCGTTGTTCACAGTAATATTGCGCACGGTGAACCTAAGAATAGCGCACAAATTTCAGTCAACAATTTCTCGCACGCTGTTGGTAGGTACGTACTGTTGGTTCCCGACCCAGATGCCGAACTTGCCTGCAAGGAGAGTGAGGATCTTGCAATCGAGCCGCAGTACAAAGCTATAGCAACGTACCACCGTTGAAAACAAGGTCTATTATCCTGGATCAGAACACGAGAACACTCGGCCACATGGAACAAAAATTCTCACCTCCCATGAAGCCGCCGCTCCCATTCTCCATGAAAATCCCTATCAAACGACGTCATCACCTTCGCATTCCCCTTCCAAACATACACGAGAAAACCTCCACACATACCTTGATGATTATTCCCCGCAGCAGTGCTCATCTCCACCACAATATTCATCAACGACGTCGCCTGGGAGACCTGCCAATGCAGGCCCGTCGCCTGGGCCGACGCAGGCATCTGGCGGAGGTCGATGACGAAGTTGCGGACGCTCCGGAAGAAGTTGTTTTGGTTGATGAACCATTGCGAGCCGCTGCCTCCCGGGATGTACGGGTCTGCGTCTGTTGTCGTGAGCAATTACTATGTATCAGCGTTGGGTGATGAAAAGAGAGAGGAAGGTTGCATACCGATGACGGCCATGCCCACGAAGTTGGACGCGGCGAGGAGGGTGGGAGGTTTCCTCGCGTCTCCGATGATCTGGGTGTAGTAGTAGGTGTTAATCGGTGCAGTCAGCTTGTACGTTCTGGAAAACATCTTTCAGCGAGGTGCATGATAACGACAGCGTCAGCAAGCAAACCACCGACCCTTGAGGGAAATACACGATGGCGGGTGTCAGCGTCGACGAATCGCAGTTGCCTCCGCCGCCGCACCGGCCGCCCGAGGACATGGCGTTACTGGAAGAATGGATTTTTGTAAATACGTAGATACGGTAGGCGATCTTGGTGTCGACTCACTTGATAGCGACCGTGTCATCGGTGACACCGTCACCCTTGGCACCAAAGTCTTTCACGTTGCGGAAGACTTGGTAGGAAGCAGGGTTGGCGTTGAACGCTGATATACCCTACGTACACGAGCGAGGATGAGCATTGTGCGTAGGAGATGACTTGGAGGTGAGTGTGTACCTGGTGCTGGATGGTCTCCTACCAGAAGGGATCGTTGGGTCCGGCGGTTCCAGCACCGAGCGGAGCCGAACACTGGGACCCAATAGCCTCGACAGCCGGCGGGGAGGCTACGAAAGCCACCACCGCGAGGAAGAGGTGTTTGAGGAGCATGTCGCGAAGAGGGGATCACGCAGATCCCAGCGATACCAGGCGCATGTTTTATACATCACCACCATAGGTATCCCCGAATATAAATGCACAGACAATCCATGCAACGTCGAAGGAACCGATATCAAGGCGACAGTCGGTCCGAAGGGGGAACGTATGCAAATGAGAACATGATCGTCAACGCTTCGCGCTATGATTTCCTGAAGGAAGAAGTATGGTCTTGGAAGGAACACACGCACAAGTCACCGAAGGGGGTCGGCCCACTTTGGGATCGACGCGATGGAAGAGGGACGATATCTTTGAGCCGAGGCGACTCGTGACGGGGTGCTGCGAGGCCATGAGACGAGCGAAGACGAGGGTGGGCTTCGATGTGATGGAGGTCGCGCTGGACGCGAAACGCGGCGTGGTGAGATTGGCTTGAGGAGGACGAGGACGTGTGGGTCGGGTGGCGGACTCGGAGAGCATGAGGCCACGCGGCGTCTGGCTCATGTGGGTCCTGTTTGCGATGACGTCGTCGCTGGCTCGGTAATGGCCGAGCTGGGCAAACTTCAAATTCCAGATGTTGAGTGGTTTGGTATGAGGAAGTCGGACCACTGATCACAATGCAGTGAGTTTCGCCGAATTACAATGGAGAGCACGTTCTTACCAGTAACATTCGGTATGACGGTACGCGACAAGGACGGAATGGTGCATCCATGAGAGCTTCGAGGACACCGTGAATCGGAAGTACTGACTACCCGCTTCTTGAGGCCAGAGTCCCGAACCAAATGATTGGACGACGTATAACGACGCGATTGCTGAGCATCAGAATGCCCTAACGCGTCGAGGAAAGGATTTGCAAACGAGAGTTTGAGAAGTTTGCTGTGAGAGCTTCGGAAAAATTGGTGCCACTTTGCCTTGTGGCAATGAACCACAAGACCAGAAAGTACGTGGTCATCTGTGGAACCAGTATGTATTCTGCTGTATGCAACATCAATGTGAGTACGTACCGCACATTGTCTGAGATAGAGATACTGCTCACCAGCGTGCTTCAGCAATCCAAGCTTCACGTGCGTTCAGCTCACGCGCCCACTTCACATCTGTACTGTGCACACCGCTGCGAGGTTATGAACATTGTCATGCAGGGCTCTGAGATGATAAAAACGCGTCATAGATCGCCCGAAAAAAGAACAGCACTGCAACAGGTACCGAAATCCGGCGGTTGCTGCATCGTAGCGGCACGTCACCCGAGTTTCGCTGACTTCCCATAGTCGTGTGCACCTCCGCGACTCGCCAGCAGGACGAAGGTGCTGCGCGGGGTGAACACCGTGCAAGAAGGTGTGTGAAGGCCGTGCAAAACAAGCGCAAAGTAAAAATACGCGTGCCTAGCGAAGTACGCGACGGGAAGAGGAGTATACCCAGGGGGGCGAGTGTACGCGAAGAAATGTAGGGTGCCCGGCGCCGGAGTCGGCTGGGTATCTGGACGATTTAGAGGACCTCGGCGAGACAGGAGGATCAGCATGCCGAGGGCAGCCTTTGCTTACAAGTTACAGGGTTTCGGAACGACGGAGAGCAACAGGGTATAGGATGAGATCAGAAAAAGAGAGATACAAGAATAGCAAGCATCTATTAAACGGATGAGGCGCGAGGCGTGGGTGACGGCGGGCGGGATATTTGTGGTGTCTCTGCCTCCTTGTTCTGACTTCTTGTTGGCACATTTGAGGCAGTGTTGGTGGCAGAATGACAGACAGAGTTGGACGAACACCAGCTGCAGAGCGTGATGGACGTGGACAGATGGAGGAGGACGGTGGTGTCAGAGGAGGAGGAAGCGAGCGCCCGTGTCGCTGGCGGCGAACAGCTCGGCTGAGCGAGCGCCTGTGGGAAGCAGGCGTGGAGAGAGACGACTCGGACAAGAGACCAGGGGGGAGGCTCGGGAGGCAGCCTTCCCTCGCTAACCTCCCCCAGGCTGCCCTAGACATTCCCGCCTATCCTTCTCTCCCTCCAACCACCATCTCCCTCCCTCTCGTCCGCTCATTCCCTCCTTCGCCCCACATTCGCCTGGTCGCTCGTTTCCAGGTTACCGCCCGTCCACAGGTGCCACCCTTCACTTGGGCCATCTGTCATTTCCGGCATGTGAGTCTCCTTTCTATACCGCTCAATCTCCTCCCGAACCTTCTCCATCTCTCTCTCTGTGCTCACTCGTCCTTTCCCTACTTTCCAGAGCACACCACCGCCATGTCAGGACCTGCATACGAGCCCGTGCAGTGGTCCTCCGATCACCACGACGACGAACGTTATAACAATGTACCTCCCTCTCCTGATGCCCGTACCACATTATTCCACCCTTCAGAAAGCATGCCGTTAGGCGGCCACGACGACCTACCGCCAGGCGCTGCTCCTCCTCCCCGTTTCCTTGGCTCCACGCTCGCCTCCGAAGGCATGAACCCACGCGAGTCGTACGCGTCTTCCAACAGCTTCCCGATTCAAGACGACTACAACTCTTCCGTGTACGCCCTCAACGAGCAGAAGCAAGGAGGAAGCAGAGACCCTTCCTTTTACTACCACGACGACCCCAGCGAACCCGGCTATGGCTCACAAGTCAACTTCGGGAAGAGCTCAGAATCACCCTACCTGGCGGAGAAGCGGAATGCGTATTCGGGGACTCGGAAACGCGGACGTCGGGTGATGATCTGGGGCGCGGTCGTCGTAGGCATCCTGCTCCTCGCTGGTATCGCGCTGGCCGTCTACTTCGGTGTCATCAAGCCCAAGAACGACGATAAGGACGTGTCTGGTGGCGTGTCCGACAACGGCAAGGGTGGCAGCAGCTCCGCACGGCCGTCTGCTTCGGGTACTCCCTCATCTTTGGCCGTTGTCACGGGTGGCGATGGCAGCAAGGTCACGACGGACGATGGCAGTACGTTCACGTACAGCAACAAGTTTGGAGGGTACTGGTATTGGGATCCCAGTGATCCGTTCAACAATGGGGCGAAAGCACAGTCGTGGACACCCGCTTTGAATGAAACTTTCAACTACGGTGTCGACATCGTTCGGGGGTGCGTCCTTATCTCCACTGCAGTCGTCTCAAACTCCTACTTATGTTTCCTCTTTCGTAGCGTCAACATTGGTGGTTGGCTCAACACAGAACCGGTACGTCATTTTCTGCGCTTACATCAGTCAAATTCCTCTGATTACTGACCTCGGTCTGTTTCAGTTCATGTAAGTTCAACGAACTGTCTCCGTATCGTCTCGTTTTGACCATTTCACAGTGTGCCCGCTCTTTACGAACCTTATGTCAACGCATCCACGCCCGCAGTAGACGAATGGACTTTGTGTGTCAACATGGCCGCTGATACCGCTAACGGTGGCTTGGGCCAGCTGGAGAACCATTATAAGACATTCATTGTATGTATCGGATACACGTTCGTCCTGGCAACTTCGTGCTGACCGGTTCGGGTATACGCAGACGGAGCAGGACTTCGCTGAGATTGCGGCTGCTGGACTGAATTTTGTTCGGATACCCCTCGGTTATTGGGCAATAGAGACTCGTGACAACGAGCCTTTCCTCGCAAAGACATCTTGGACGTGAGTACAAATACACAACCCGGTAACGCGAGTCGCTTACCCTCGCTGTCAGTTATTTCCTGAAAGCCATCCAATGGGCCCGCAAGTACGGTCTCCGCATCAACCTGGACTATCACGCACTGCCAGGCAGTCAGAATGGCTGGAACCACTCTGGACGTCTCGGGACGATTGGTGTACTCAACGGCCCCATGGGCTACGCCAACGCACAGCGCTCTCTCGACTACATCCGTATCCTCGCCGAGTTCATCTCACAACCTCAGTACAAGGACGTCGTCGTCATGTTCGGTGTCACTAACGAACCGCAAGGCCCGACTTTCGGCCAAGAGAACCTTGTCAGATAGTAAGTTCATTGTTTTGTTCGACGTCTGAGACATGTCTTTATGCTGTGTGCCTTGACGCTAACGTACAACCGGGTACCAGCTACTTGCAAGCCTACAACCTTGTTCGCACCGCCGGTGGTACCGGCACAGGCAACGGCCCCATGATCTCCTTCCACGAAGGGTTCGCCGGTCTCGACAAGTGGGTCGGCATGTTCGTCGGCTCTGACCGTACCGGGCTCGACATCCACCCCTACCTCTGTTTCGGCGGCCAATCCGCCGACCCGACCCGTACTCCGCCCGTATCCGCAACCGTGCACGGCGTGGGCCGTCGCGCAAAACACCTCGATGGCTCAGTTCGGTCTCACCGTCGCGGGAGAGTTCTCGTTGGCGATCAACGATTGTGGGCTGTACGTCAATGGTGTTGGGTTGGGTACGCGGTATGAGGGGACCTACCAGGGTAGTGGGCCTGCTATTGGGCCGTGCGATCCGTGGACCGATTATGCGACGTGGAGCGATAGCATGAAGGCTGACATTCAGAGCTTCGCGCTGTCTAGTATGGATGCTCTTCAGGTACGGCTCCGATCGTTGACTGAGTCGCTGCGGCTGACACGGATTTTCCTCTAGAACTACTTCTTCTGGACCTGGAAGATCGGCAACTCCTCCGTCACGGGCAAAGTCGAGTCTCCCCAATGGTCGTACCAGCTAGGTCTTCAACAAGGATGGATGCCCCTAGACCCGCGTTCCGCCGCTGGCACCTGCGACCCCTCCCAACCGTTCGTCGGTCCTCTCTCCGCATGGCAGACCGGTGGTGCAGGCGCCAACACCCTCCAGCCCGACTTCACCAACTCGTACACCTGGCCTCCCACCTCACTCTCCTCCGCCGGCGCCGTCTCCACCCTGCCGTCGTACGTCGCCTCCGGCACGCCCATCACCCTCCCCGCGCCCACCTTCACCGACAAGTCGGGCAAACCCATCAACGCCGGGTCTGGCTGGCTGAACACCCAGGACAACGCGGGCATGTACGAGCCACAGCCGCAGTGCAATTACCTCGATCCGTGGGTGAACCCGACCGTTCCGCCGCCGGCACCGCTGTGTACGGCTGCTGCGCGGAGAGCGGATGTTGCGCCGCCGTCGCAGATCACGCCTCCGCCGACACCGAGACCACGGCCATAGGCTTTTCCAAGTCCTTGCTCCGCTTGATCCTTCGCTGTTGCTGTTGCTGCTGTTCGTCCACCCCGCTCTATAGGGCTCTAATAATGCTTTCTTCCTTCATCCCATGATGTTGTATACCTGCAGATTACACGGATTTCTCTTCACAATGCTGCTTTGCATCTCTTCCTTTCTCCATCCCACACATCGACAGACATTCTTAGCATCTCGGGTTCTCTCTCTCTCGTTCTCTCTCGCACGCGCGTATAATCATGGCAGTATAGTTTCATTGATGGATGGATGGATGATTTGAAAGTATTTTGGCAGACACAGACACAGACAATGGCGGATGGATTGGATTGGATTTGGATTGGACTAGCTTCGTCTTGGTTTTGGATTCGGTTCTTGTTCTCCCTGCTCCTCTTTTTTGCATTGAAAAAAATCGGACCTTGGTACGTTATGACTCTGCTGAATACTCGCTCGCTCGCTCGCTCTACATATCTCTTGGACTTACTCACTCACACTCACTCACACTCTCTCTCCACTACTCTCGTTTTCGTACATCTCTCTCACTCATTACATTACGTAGTACATCCTCATTGACATTTCATTTGACTTGGTTGTTCATCTCGCCTCTTTCTACTCGCATGCATGCACTCTTCGTTTGTTTCATCGCCATTTACTCCACTCTTGCTGCTATCACGTATCGAAACTAGAAGCGTCTTCGTCCATCTCACCACTGAACTCGTTTTGCGTGTGTATTTCTGAGCTAGAAGGTCTTGCGGCAATGTTGGATCAAGTCTGGTGAACACGCTGAACGATTTTTTTGCCTCTTTCAGGCAACGTTATTGGTGTAGTGTTACATACATCGAGTGGTGGTAAGTACAGTACAGCAGCAGAAATTACATTCCATCCTTATTCTTCATCCAGCTCGCTGAAGTTCATTGCTCCGTCATTCAATGTTCCCCCGAAGTCGTAGCATACCTATCCTCCAAGTCCTCCTGTCCACCAAACCCTCCCTCGAAATCCCGGCCAAAGTACGGCTTCTTCTCCTCACTTTCGGTCGTGGCTGTCTTGGTACTGGTAGTAGTGTTTGTGGTGCCTTGCTCCGATTCTCGCATGCGGTCGCGGATAGCTGCGAGTTGTGCTGTTTCCTGAGCATTCGCGGGTCAGTTCAAAGATACGACGCAGACTGCGATATGGTAGATAGATTGCTTACTTTCTCGCGAGCGTACCGCGCTTCGTCGCCCTGTTCTTTCGACTTCCAAGCTGGGTCCTGTAATGTGGTATTTCAGTCAATATAACTTCGTTTCAGCGGCATGATTCCAGCTGAAGCTCACTTGTGCGGTATTCCCAGATGACATGGTGAGTTACGGTGGGTATATAAGGTGTGGAGCTGTGGTCGTGGTTCAAGTTTACAAGGAATCGCGTACTCAGGCTGCTGCAGCATTTGGTTCCGCCATGGCGTCATCCAGACTCCTACGAAACGACTAACATACGAAGTCGTTCACTAGCGCGCACTACGTCATCCTTCGCGCGAGCGGTTTATACAAAGGGCTGCAGTGGCCAAGGGAGAGAATTCCATTTCACAGAGGAAGAAAAACACGATATAAAGTCGTACACAGCGAGATAAAAAAGGCGTCGAGAAGATAGTAAGTGATAAGTTACAAGTTACAATTACGGCTCATTGCTGAGGATAAGGATTCTGCTGGTGGGCAGCTGCGTTTTGCCGTTGTTGCTGCATATACGTCTGCTGCTGTGGACAATTCAGTACACTTGGAACCGACAGACAACGCGATGGACAAACGTACCTGTAACAGAGCACGAATCTGTTGTGTCTGTTCAGCTTGCTGCTCTGGTGTCAGCATGGTCGCAACGCCGGCGGTGTTCGGCTGTTGATAATAGTGCTGCAAGGTGGCGGCGTTGCGAGAGACTTGTTGGGCAATCTGATTCGCATGAGCTTGGGCTTGCGCAGCCGACGGACGTGGAGATGTCGCATTCCCGGCGGAGGAGCTACCAAGGATCGGCGGCGATTGCTGTGGCAAACCAGGAGATGCACTGGTCGGACGACCAACGAACGGAGGAGACAGATGTGCACTGCTCAGTGCAGGTGCCAAGTTGGCCGCCATACTGGTTGGCATGGACGGCTGTTGGGCCTGGACTTGTGCTTGATTCGCCGCCACCTGCGCTTGAGTCTGAGCCTGCAAAGCGGCCAGGGCTCGCGCATGTTGGGCTTGCGCTTGAGCCTGGGCTTGCATGTTCTGTAGAGATTGCTGTGAGGCCACGTTGAGGCGAGCGGTTTGAAGGGCCATTTGACTCGAGATTCGTTGCTGCTGCTGCGAAATGTTGACCTGACTACGTATCTGAGGGACCGCTTGCGCTGGTGTCACACCATTGGCCTGAGCTACCCTAGGAGCACCGTTCTGCCCGTTTGGCTGCCGCAAAGGTAAACATTAGGATAATGAAAGGTTGTGTTCTCGAATACACTCACCGATCCGTTGGTAGCTGCCAATCGCTGCATCGTCTGTTGCCGTCGGAGTTCCTCGTCTCGCTTTGATTTCAACAACGCGTCGTGCTGATTTCGCTGATCTTGTTCCGTCTTCATTCGGCTGAGCTCCGCAGGAGTGTACTTAGGCATCTTGCTATACTGTGCATGGGTGTCGTGCACTTGTGGCGGCTTACGCTGTGCAGCTATAGGACGCAGATTGATCAGTGGATACTAGCTTCATCACCACAAATGGAGACTCACATTGGGCCTTCAGTGCGGCCTCTCTCTTCTTGGATGACCTTCGCAGCGCCTCTTGCATAAGCCCACGACGTCTCTGTTTCGGCGGCGGTACCTGCTGGCTACCACCAGGAGTACTCAAGTTGACGCTGGACCCAGATATCGCGGTGCTATACGAGCGTTTGACACCTCTCGTAGTCATTTGCATAGTAGTGGCTTGGGGAGTAGCAGGAGGTTCCTCAGCAGCGAAGGCACGAGTAAAGCGCGCGTAGCAGTCTGCGACAGTCCGCTTCTCCGTCTGGATTGTGACCCGATGAGAGTTGAAGGCTTCTGCGATAAGTATCCAGTTTCCTGGATACTTCTCTGTCAGTCGCTTCAATATAGCATCGTCCTGTGGAGTCCATCCTAATTCCGCTGCGCGTTGCCTGTACTGTGGCGAATTCTGAGCGGAGATCTTACTATCGAGCAGACTGAAGAGACCGTTGGGTGGTTTGATGCTGTGCCAGTGTTGACTGGGACCCAAACGGGGTGTGGAAGCGAAGACTCCTGACAGCGAATGAGAGGGCAAGCATACTGATTGGGATACACGAAACTCACCGCTGCTGCTAATGGACTCCTCTACAGGACGACCTCCTTGCCAATCCAGGTCCGCTGCTACAGCAGTCTCTTCCAAGCCGTGCCACTCTCCGTCCTCCCAGTGATTGGCAGGATCCAATGCACCGAGAAGTGTCGGTTTCTGATACATCATCTCGTTCAGCGGTGTCAGCTTAGAGTACGTTGAGTCCTCCAGCCGTTTGTTGGGATCGTCTCTATCAGCCCTACGGTCCGACTTTCGTTTCCCTTCACCCGGAAGAGGCGCGACATCCAGCATACCGAAGGGGTGAAGATCAGGAAAGATGGCGGCAAAGTCGGGAGGTGGTGGAATAGCAGAATCATCTGTGGACAGCTCTGACATGCTCCTTACGAGATCCAGATCGTCCACGTCGACAAACAATGTGTCCAGGTTCGAGTAGGCGATTTGTTCGCGGAGCGGAGCGTAGGTACTCGCCTTGACCTTCTGTTTGACCGGGGTCTTGGGTGGAGCGGCGGGAGGGGGTACTGGAGGTGCGGTGACGGCAAGCAGAGGATCGGACGAAGTGTCCTTCAACCCGGTGACATTAGCTGAAGAGTCCGTTCCTGAGACAGCGGCGTTAGTCGATGATTGAGGATCGACGTCCATAGCTTTGTCCCGCAGTGCTGACAGATCCTCGACGTCCTCGACTTTTGGCTGAACCTCTTGCGAGCTATCTTCCTGACTCTCCTGTGTTCTGTTCAATTCATCCTGGAGAGCTTGAGATGGATCGAGAACATCAAGAACATCCTGCTGCTCCTTTTCTTGCTCTTCCTCGCTTTCATCATCGGACCCGTCGTCGCCTGGTGTGGATGTTTGCTTGGAATCCTCGCCATCATCGTCTTCATCGCCATTTGTAATCATTGCGTCACCTCCGTCGTCGGCCACAGCTGGAAGTTCTTCGGGCAGTTCATCCTTCGCGACCTCATCGTCCTTTGGACGTCTCCAGAGAACGCAGATCCCTCGAGCGACGCGTTCTTCGAGAGTTCCTGCCTCATGCCATTCCATGACGGCATGTGCAAGGGTGTATGCAAGTGCAATCTTCCACCGACGTTCTTCCCGAAAGTCGGTACGCATCCATTTCTTTAGAGAGGTCAGCACAATAAAACACTTGAAACGCAGAACGCATTACCATTTCGTCCAGCAGGTAGTCCCAATGCGTTTTGGTGAGGCCTCCCACTCCTCTTTGCTTCTTGGGTTGTCTGAAACTCCAGCGACCGGCATCCTTCAGCTGCTCAACGCGTTCCAAGGTACGCAGTAGCCGGAGTTCGGTAATGGCAATCTGTAGACGTAGGATGTAAGGAACGTACATGCATGCTCACGGAAATTAACTTACATTCCAATCGTGGGTGCTAAGACATTTCGTGGCCTTGGATATACGCTTGTACACTGGATTCGAGCGAATAGTAGCACCCCACTTGTTCGCCCCCATCGGTACCCATTCCGGTCCCTTTCCGTCTCCAGCTTTCTCCTTTTCACGCTTCCGTGACTGACGAGACGACTTGGACTTTCGCTGGAATTCGGGAGGGAGAGCGTTCAGTGGAGGCAGGGTGTACCGGCCATTGATAGTGGCACTGCACGAAAGGTCGGGCGTATGAGGTTTGGGTTGCTCTTGAGGGCTCGGCTCAGCGGCAGACTCTGCAGCGAAGGTATAGCTAGGCGAAAACAAGACAGAGGGAGGAACAGAGGTCAAGGAATATTGACCCGATGTCGTTCGAGAGATAGGTGCCGGTGGTTCGGCCGTTGCTGCTGCTGCTGCTGCCATCATCCGCTCAACCAGAGTTTCGCAACTTGTTTGTGTCAAGGGCTTGCTATTAGGCGCATCGTCGCTCGTAGCATCTCGCATAGTCGCGTCCTCCTCATCTGCTTGTATCGGCGGAGGGCTGGTAAGCTTCTCAGAGGTAGGGGCGCCATCGAGAGAAGGTCCGGCTTGTTCTGGGACGGGAGGTGCCTCCTGGTGAACAATTTGTGCAGATGCTTGCTGCACATCTGGCTGTTCGATCGGAGCATCCAGTAAGACCACATCTTGATCTTCACCCTCTTCGCCTTCTTCTCTATCCTCCTGCGTGAGGTCCACTACCTCAGGAGGTGGGGTCGGCAACACTTCTCCCTCCTCATCCACGTCCATAACTTCCTGCTCCTCTTCATGAACCTCCCCTTCTTCCACTTCATCAACGTCTTCAGCCGGTACGTGTAGTGCGGGTGGTGGTGCGTCGTCGACTTCAGGAAGATCAATAGTATGGGTTCCAAGTCTCTTGACTGGTATTTCAGAGAGCGAACTCAGTTCTCCCCTATTTGGAATGTGGTATTCAATCATGGGCAAGATGTCAGAGAGTCTAGGGCTACGCGCACATTCAATACCATATATCAAATGTGTACGAAGGCAGGAATTACACTCACTTATGTCTGATGGTCAAGAGACCTATATAACGCTCTGACGCCTGCTGCAAGAAGGAGTGCAGTCCAGGTTCATCCCGACATTCCTCGAAAGGCTTCTCAGGACTAGTCTTAGACCGAAGAAGGTGGAACATATCGGTCAAGAGAGCCATTCTGCGACTCTGAATTTGCCTGCGGAGAACGGAGGCGTTACGACATGAATCTGGTGGCCAAAATGATCGGGTGGGGGTGGGCTCACTGCAACTGTTCCAGACGTTCTCGCTCTAGCTCCTGCTTCCTCTCCAATACTACATCCATATTCTCCATTACGAGGATCGCCGCAAAACCTGCAGTAAGCCCAGGAAATGCACGATGCGTGTGGCCACCGGAAATAGGCCCGGCGGGATGAAGGCGGACGGGCGCTTGATGTTGGCCGCGACCAAGCTCGTCGACGTGGAGGCTGGCGAGTGGTGTTTACGAGCTTCTAAGACCAGTGCTGTATTTCGATACAGTATACGGCCTTGAATTTTACACTTGAGGGAGTTTGAGAGGCCGAGAAGTATACGATGAAGGCCTGCAGCGAGCCAAAATGTCGACGCCACAGTTTGGACGCCAGAAAGTCGTTGGCGGTTTACCGAAAAGGTGTAAACAGGCGCCCGTGAGGTTCAGAGGCCCGCAGGTTGCAAAAGTCTAATGCCAACAGAATGTTGACCATTTTCTATGCATAGAGACGCGATGCTACTTAAGCTACGGGTATCGTTGCAGTGTATAGTGAGATGATTTTAATCAAAGCGATGTGTGATTACGGCGACTGCGAGATGTAGGTTTGGTCCTGGAGACGTCATGAGTGAAAATAACTAACGAAATGAGTCTGACTGAGAGAAGAATGAACACAAAGACCTGCAGGGGTAAACGTGATAAGATGCTATGGAGGAATGAAGACGACCGTCGCCGAGCCCGAGCAGCATTACTATATCAAAGTCACGGTGAATGAGGAATAAAGAATAGGTCCAAAAAGTTCAGACGACCTCCTTCACACTGCTCACAGAGTCCTTCTTCCGCTTACCACCGCCCATATTCCCAATCTTCTTGAGGCCTAATGCGATACTGGACCTCTTCTCCGACTTCGGTGGGGCGTCCGATAGTGAGACTCGCGTAAAGTCAGAAGGCTCTTCGGGAACAGTTGTAGAGACAAGCACAGCGTCTCCAGACAGGGACTCGTCGGTTGGAATGGGGACACCTGCAGCACCTCCTACGATCCGTAGGGTGGTATCCGGATCCTTCTCCAAGACCTCTTCTGTTGAAATAAGAACGGGTGATTCCATCGCGTGTTTCTCGTTAGGAGACGAGGGAATGATGGGGGGAGTTGGGAGAATCGGGGCAGAGTCTTCAAGTAGATTGATTACCGGGGATGAAATCGGCCCAGGACTTGTAGCCTCTCGAGGTGCTGGTGACGCAGGTAATGGTACGCTGGCCGCTTCCCTCAACGTATTGCTCGTCGATATTGACAGCACCGGTGGTGGTGAGACGTGAGCTGCTGCGGAATGTTGCTCTATCTCCTGCATCATCACACCTATGCCAGCTTCTAAGTCTTGCATGACCGCTTGGTTCTCCGCCTCTACAGGGGTGATGAGATCATCTTCTGTGGGAAGATTGACGGGAAGAGGAACTGGAGGTTTCGTAACAGAGATCGTCGGGAGAGGAGGTTGTCGCGCCGAGTACAGCTCACGATTTGTCGAGTTTGCCAAGGGGGTTGGAGCGTCATCCTCGTTCAAGACGGGTATGGGCACCTCGGCTGCACTGCCAGACGGTAGGTTGAGTGTTGGTGGCCGCACCCTTTCCTGTGGTAAGGTTCAGTGTACACTCAGCTGATTCGCTAATCGAGGTACATACCTTGCCTTTGTCTAGTGGTGGTTCGGTAGGATTGGGGATGACTCCAGTTTCTTGCCACCGTCGGACACTTTTGTCTGCCCAGGCCTCAAGAACGTTCCACCCTCTGTACTCTCCCGTCAATCGCATACCGCCACTCCCGATATCTCCTCCACCGTCTCCCAGACCTCTTCCCACACCGTCAAAGAAGTAATTCTCATAACCAATCCCATCTTCGCTGCCTTCACTGCCCTCGCTACCGCCACCCATCTCAAAGCCGTCACCTGCTTCTAGATCATCGACGAAGCCTGCCAAAAACTTCGCCCAACCGCCGGGTCCATCCCCTCGCCACATCACAACCTTGGTGTCGAAGTCGCGCCCGAAAACGATAACTTGACCAGGTGCCCCGTCCTCGCCTGGATTCATATCAACGCCAAGATAGTTGCCTGCCTTGTCTGCCACGAGCGGAATCCAACCACGCGATGAGTACTCCCGTTTCACCCAGCCTGGAGGTATTGACTCCATGACTGAGCGCAAACGCTCATTGGCTCCAGTATTCGGGTCCTCATCTACCTCGCGCCAGAACGACCACTCCTCAAGCACGTTCTCTAGCGGCAAGAGGGTAAGACCGAAAAACAAGCCCTCCGAACATCCAGCAGAAGACTCTGGCTCCTGGCCGTCCGCGTATAAATATGATTCTCGAATGGTCACGGGGAGCTGGAAACCAAAGGCCATCTCGATTTGCGCAAGGTCCTGAGGAAGGATTCCAAAATTGAGGGTATCACCGAGTTCGGGGTATTCTTTGGACAGCCAGGCGCGTAATCGGTTCCAGGTATGTTCCAATGGAGGGTAAGAGGATTGCGAGCCATGTACGGGGACGAGAGTAGATTGTCTTGACCGTGTGCTATGTAGCGGAGAGAGCGGCAGTTCAATGCGTGAATCGTATATGCTAGAGCTATGACGTATAGAGCACTTACGCAGCTGGAACATAGTCGTAGGCTCCTGGAGACTGAGGCGGGTATGAATATGATGTTGGGCTTGGTACAGAGTCCGAAGATTGCAGTGTGTCGGGGACGAAAGCGTCTGGGTGATGAGGTAGGCCAGGAGAGGAGGTAGGAAGGCTGAATGCCTCATGTGTGGAAGACATGGTCGCCCTCTGACTGCGTGTGTTTTTCGAGGACGACGACGAGAACAAGCTGGTGAACCAGCTCATTTCCTGCTCAGCTGAGAAGAGAGAGGGAAGGTGCGAGAGCGGTGTTGGTGACAAGAGACTGCGGGTTACGGGTCAGGGAAATGATTGTTGGAGCGAAGCTGATACGGTTGTGGGCCGCGTGAGGGCTGCCGACGGCTGGAGAAGAGACCAATGGCGACCAGGAGGGTGGAGCGAGATGTGAGTAAAGGAGAGGAAAGGCAGAGTCGCCAGAGAACGTGCGAGACGATGAGCTCGAGGGGAGTTTGGGCGCAACACAGACAAGAGAGACGAGCGACTGCAGCGCTGCTGGGCCGGAGAAACCCAGGCCGCCGCGCTCATCACGTTTCTCTGTCCACTCCCGCGTGCATCAGTCGCCCACTTTTTACAACATCTTCCTTGCCTTCCTCTTATCTTGTCTCGGATACAACGATGTCGAAGGACTTGCATACTAGCCAATCTGGCGAGTCTATGTGCTACTACTGTACAACGAATTCTCAAAAGCGTCCAACCATCGCGGGCACGTGGAAGTCGCACGCCGTCTTGCTCTTCAGCTCCTCCACCGTAACGCCCTCGGCCATATCCACCAAATGTAGCTCTCCTGCTGTGCGATCCACATTGAACACGGCCATATCGGTCACGATCATGCTCACAGCCCGTGGTCCAGTGAGTGGCAGAGTGCACTCTTGCACAATCTTTGGCGAGCCGTCTTTCGAACAGTGCTGCATTGTCACAATCACCTTCGTCTGGTCGGGATTCGAGACCAGGTCCATAGCGCCACCGATACCTGCACGACCAAACACGTCTCAGGGCCAACATCTACGAATCAAGATAAAGTTCTGACCTTTCACTAGTTTGCCGGGGATCATGAAGTTCGCGATATCACCTGCTTGCGAGACCTCCATAGCCTGCATATCGTCATTCATGAGCCAGCTGAAGGCAAGTGGCACAACGTAAAGGCGGAACACTTACACCGAGGATTGTGACGTCGAGATGCCCGCCTCGGATCATATTGAACGACTCGATAGAATCTGGTGATATTTCGTTCAGGATCGACCGAGTAAGAGGAAGTCGAAAGCCGCTTACCGAACACAGAGGCCCCAGGAACCAACGTCGTCGTTTCTTTGCCAGCGTTGATGATATCTCTGTTGTGTCTCGTCAACATCCTGTCAACAATTATAGACAATAAGAACGTAAACTCACGGGTCCGCTTGGTCCTGAGTGGGATACGATCCCATACCAAGGATTCCATTTTCGCTCTCCATCCAGATCTTAACCTCCGAAGGCAGATGCTATACTGATTTTCAACGTCCCATACTCGACAAAAGGTAAACCAACACTGTACCTCAGGTACCAGGGTAGGTATGCCAACGCCGAGATTCACATACGAACCGTCCTGGATCTCCTTCGCGGCTCGAGATGCGATGCGATGCCTCCAGTCGCTGCGGATGCCATTGACATACTCGGTATGTTCGGTGCCTTGTACAGATTGAGTATGCTCGTCCTTGTTCTTGGCCAGCGCGAGGACTTCGATGGGCTTGGGCTCCGACGCCCGCACAATTCTATCGACGAAAATGCCTGGAACGTGGATGGCGTTCGGAGACAGGCTTCCAGCGGGTCTGCAAAGGTCTATAAGCATCGTGCGAGCCCAAACACATGCCGGAGTGAACGTACACAATTTCTTCTGCCTCCACAATAGTGAGCTTTGCATTCCTGGCCATGACCGCGTTGTAATTGTTGGCGGTGTAGCGGAAGACCAAGTTGCCCGTCTCATCCGCCTTCCATGCGTGAACCAACGCGACATCGCCAGGAATGGCCGGTTCCATGATGTACCGCTTGCCGTTGAACTCTCTGGCCTCTTTCTTGTTACCAGGAACCTTCACACCTTTCGAGCCACCACCAGGGTTGAAACGAATGGGTATCTCTCCTGTCTCCACCTTCGTTCCGGCTCCAGTCGGGGTATAAATCACTGGATATCCCGCAGCATGAGCGTTGAGACGAGCGATTAGGGTGCCTTGAGGGACAAGCTCAATGCCAATGTCCCCGCTTAGATAGGCAGACTCCAAGAACTTGTTTCTACGGATGAAATGTAAACAGTAATAAATGTGAAGGCAAAGCAAGCGACGTACCCTCCTAGATACGAAATGATGAGCTTGTCTAGCTGGTGCGATTTGATCAAGCGGACTTATGACCACACCGTTAGAAGATGCATTGCCTCAAAGAGAATGCAGGATACTGACCGAGCCCAGAATCGAGTGCTCCAGCATTATTTGATACTGCTATGAGGTTTTTGACATCCGTCCTCTTCGAGAGAGCCTTGATCAAAGTTTCGGGGACACCGCAAAGACCGAACCCTATTTGTGCATGATGAAGATTCAATACACGGCGGGGAAATGGAGAGTGAGTACGAGCCAACACGTACCTCCGGACAGCACGACATCCCCCGACTTGACGTCGGCAATAGCTTCGTGCACGTTGTCCCATACCTTGGACTTTCGTGGTATCGGAACATCTGTGACTATTGAGTATGGTCTCCTCAATAGAGCAGCAGTCAACCGCAGACGGAGAAGCGGCCTAGAGGTGTTCTGAAATCTCAGCATGGATAGACGACGAAGGAGAAGGTATGGGGGGTATCTGAGTCAAGAGGGAGAAACTCGTGTCAGTCACCCCCGGGTTTATCTGCGGAGAACTGAAGACTGGCCACAGCAGTTGATACGTATCGGCAAGGAAGTCAAACCATAAGGTCACCAAGGTACTTTTTATTCACTCCGGATGGTCGACGCGGAATAGACGGCGCGGTGAGGACTACCATCGACAACAATCCTTCGATCGGCGTAGAGCTGGATGGAGAAAGAGCTGTGTTTGAGCAATCCTAAGGCCGACGTAGAGACTGTGGTGGAGTTGCAACGCAACCCGGATAAAAGCACACACCATCGAAGACAGTTTGAAGACCGAATGAGACTGATCTACGCGTGATTAGATCACTGTCCCTCGCGAACCGCACTCCTTCTGCCCTCTTTGCGTATAGTTTGCCTCCATCGCGGAGTACAGCTCGAGCTGATTCTTCCGACAATTCTGCTTGAGTGTTCAGAAGACAATACAGTACACAGTATACATATCCGACCGTGATGATGGTATACGCGAGAGCGAAGGAACACGTCCACCCACTCCAACCTACATCTGCCCCAGCTTGCTCGCCACCTCGAACGACGCGCCTGTCTTCGCTCTCACTTCTTCAAGAGTGACATTCGGCGCGAGCTCGGTCAAGGTCATGCGCCCCGCCGCACGGTCGACGTTGAAGACGGCCAGCTCCGTCACGATCTGGCTGACCGCACGCGCACCCGTCAGAGGCAACGCGCATTGTTCCAGAATCTTGGAGCTGCCATCTTTAGCACAGTGTTCCATTACGGCGATGACTTTCGTCTTGTCAGGGTTGGACACGAGGTCCATCGCACCTCCGATACCTGTAGGGAACAGTCCATCGGCGTCGACGTGGCAAAGATCGAGGTGGACGGGCTTCACCTTTGACAAGTTTGCCCGGGATCATGAAGTTGGCGATGTCACCAGCACCAGAAACCTGCATGGCCTAAAAACAACGTCGGTATCATTCATCGTGAGCAGTGATGCGTTGCGAGCTTACCCCGAGAATCGCAATATCGATATGGCCACCGCGAATCATGTCAAAAGATTCAGCGGAGTCTGCGTATGGTAAATTACAGGCGATCTGGAGGCACTGCGAAGCAGCTCACCGAAGACAGAAGCACCAGGAAGCAAAGTCACGGTCTCCTTTCCAGCATTGATGAGGTCACTACACACATGTGTTAGATGACTGGGTAATTCAAAAGATCGCTCGGATTCACTCACGGATCAACTTGATGCTTCTGAGGATAAGGCCCCATGCCAAGGATACCGTTCTCGCTCTGCCACCAGACTTTGACACCCGGTTTGAGATACTGCACGACGTTCTTAGAAAAGGTCCAGAAATACCAGTATGAATCACGGACCTCTGGCACAAGAGTTGGCATACCGATGCCTAAGTTCACGTAAAACCCGTCCTGGATCTCCTGAGCGGCACGCTTTGCAATACGGTGTCTGGCTTCAACGGCAGCTCTCTTCTCAGGAGGCAGCTTGCTCAAATCCTCAGACTGCGAGCTCGATGCAAGGACTTCGAACTCAATCTGCTTTGGGGCAGTCGCTTTGACGATACGGTCTACATAGATACCGGGAAGGTGAATCATGTTGGGGGAGATTGATCCTATTGGGACGATGTTCTCGGCCTATATGTGCGTTTGTCAGCCCGGGTTCCTTAGAGTCGGACGTCATTCATACCTCAACGATCGTCACTTTGGCGTTCTTAGCCATTACCGCAGAGAAGTTCTGAGTCGTATATCTAGACATTCAATATATGAGCCAAATCCACGTCAACATACGACTTAAGCGCACCTAAAGACACAGTTTCCGGCCTCGTCTACCTTCCATGCACGAATAAATGCGATGTCGCCAGGAATCGCGGGTTCCATGAGGTATCTCCTGCCGTTGAATTCCTTCCACTCTTTCTTGTTCCCGGGAATGTCTACACCTGCCTTCATTCCTCCAGCCTTGTATCTGATCGGGATCTCGCCCGTCTCTACAGCCGTATGTGCGCCAGTGGGCGTGTAGAACGCTGGAGTTCCAGCTGCGTGGGCGCGAAGACGTGCGGCGAGTGTACCTTGGGGAATGAGTTCCAGGCCAATTTCGCCATTGAGATATAGGGACTCGAAGTGCTTGTTGCTGAATATTCGCGTTCGTTGAGTTGAAATTGGCAAATGCAAGGGACCGAGGGACGTACCCTCCAATGTAGGATGCCATCATCTTTCCGATATGGCCAGAATACAGCAATTTGCCTAGCCATCTTGTCAACAGATGTCGCTGGCCAGAGTCCGTTGATGGACATACCAAGACCGTTCTCTCCTGACCCCACATTATTCGATACTGCTGTGAGTTCTCGAACTTCCGGTCGTTTGGACAACGCTGCAATCAAGGTATCTGTCCATATTCGTCAGTGAATTCGCTCTACAGAAACATGGTTGTATCTCACCGGGTGTACCACAAAGTCCGAAACCTATGCATTACCAAACCAAAACGCGTTGAGCAACCCGACCATTCACATAACCACAACACTCAAGCGCACCTCCGCTCAACAGCGTGTCCCCCGACTTCACAACCTGGACAGCTTCCTCTACGGAGTCCCACACCTTGCTCTTCGTCGGAACCTCTCCATCTGCGACCACGCTATAGAACTTGACGGGGGCCAAGCGAATGGCAGGAGACGATGTCCTCGAAGAAAGTCGCGAGAAGGGTCCCCGCGCGAGTCGTCGCGCCGACATGTTCAGAATCATTGCGCTGGTCGCGATCGTGCAGTGAACGAGAGGACCTGGAGAGGACCCGATCACCGACGCCGGGGGTGGGAGTGTAAAGCAAACAAGCAAGTGTCCCCACACCTGGTTGGTGTGGGGTTATAAGAGAGCCGGTTCATCTGAATAGTCGGCGGGGCTTGGGAACATATGAACCGGGTTCATGTGACGATGGTCCGTGTAACAAGTGTCGTGGTGCAGGTACGGCACGGCGCTTTCGGCCGCTTGCTGGTAACGGAGCTCCTTCCAGAAAGCTGCGTAAGGATGACAGTACTGTTTTTTGCGGAAGTGCGATTGCATTTATAGCATTACAGTAAGTGAAAAGAGTTAGTTGTACAACAACTACGATACGCCATGGCATGGCTAAGAGTGTACGGGGCTACGCGTGCAATTATCCAGGCATCGGCCGAAAGCATCCAAGAGGTCATTGTTCAGGAATCCCTGGCATCCTGCATGCATAACGCGACAGTCGTCCGTGCTGATATTACAATTTCTAGCTCACCAAAAATACTTTCTTACTGACTGTTTGACCTGCTCATATCCTCTTCCCGTCTCTACGTTGCCTCGCAGTTATCGCTTCCTGCCGGGGCCCTTCGGACGAGCAAACGCCTTATCTCCACCAGAGGCAGGAGCAGCAGCTCCAGAACCTGCTGGAGCCGACGTAGAAGTCAACCCTAGCTCAAATTTGAGGAACTCTTCGTTGAGCTCTTTGGGATCAGACGTCTCAATCTTGCGTTCAACGAGAGACTCTCCTGCGTCGCCAAGAACGACTTTGCCTGCGCGGTACGTCGAAAGAAAGGCAGACGAGTAAATCATGCGTTGACGGACGGGCGAGGCTGACGGGCATGAGTAGATGAATACTGCAGAACGTAGTGGTCAACTATAGCTGAAAGACGATACGAGAAATGAACGTACCAATGTCTCGGCGAGGCGGTTGTGTGAAAGTGTGTGGATACGCGTAAAACGCGTACGCTGTGTTATTGGTCAGTTGCAGCAAATTTGACGACGTGAGAAGCACTGACATGGTACAGATTCCGGAATATACGCTGTCAGAGCGTCAGGAGAGCATTCAGCCACGACAGAGTGTAGTTTTGTGTTCTCCTGTGAATCGATCACCTTTGAAAATATGCCTCAGTAGATGATTGCACTGTTAGTATGGAAGATACTCACCAGGATGACCAGACGACGATCCCCGCTCGAACCCATCTCTCTGACCGCGTCCTCAGACTCTTGATCCCAAGTAAGACCCATAGCCTGACTACCGAGCGGATTGCGCCTCGCCCTGCTGCCTTCATAGTAGGAACCTCCGGCTTCACGCTCGGCAGCTTTGACGGCGGCCATTTCCTTTTCTCGCTCGCTCATAGGTTTCGGTGCGTTCAAGTGAGCAAGATGCCTCTTGTACGCATCGGCAGTCAACTCTTCAAACTTTGTTGCAAACAGACTATCTGTAAAGTGCGCTGCGCCGAGGGATTTCGTCAAGTTGTTGCGAGTCGAAGCATACAGCATCTACAGGAATGTGTCAGGATCGATCCTGGCCATGAGTGCGTATATGTTGGATGCAAGCGCACCTTGTCTCTGACATTAGCCTCATCCGGGACATAGAAGATGGCTAACCAACCCGCTTCATCCAGCTTGGTTAACACGTATGCAGGTACTTTCTCGTCTAGGAGGGCCCGTTCTTCAGATTGAGCAATGGTAAGGCGATCGAAGTCTTGCTCCAATGATCCACGGATGGGCTTGGAGTCATCAAGTACAAGAGATTCTGAAGCATCGCGACAGCATGAGTGGCATGGTCAGAAACGAGCTGAATGTGACGAGAGACCATTTCGGATGATGACCTTGAGGAAGCGAACGTCTCCGTTCTGGACAGCGTCACCAAACGCGGATGTGAGCTCGTCGGAGACGGTGATACCACTGGTCGCAGACATTGTTCAACCCTGAGATGCCAGGAAGACAAGGAAGGTAACGAGTATAAGGACAAGAGAGTGGATTATATACGAACGACCTGCGGAGATGGTGGTGGTCACAGGGTGAAAAGACCAAGGAAAAGACGCTGCCCCGCAGCGCGTCGTCCGCTTGAGCTCATTACACACTTCTCTTGAGTCCCCGGCCGTCCTCTCTGCGCTCTCCCTCCTTGTACTTTCCCCTCCTCCACATTCACCTTCGGCAACCGCAGTATCGTTACTCGCGGCTATCCTGACAGTTGCGGGGTCAATCATCTGATTGTACTGTCAGAACTAGGGTCAGAGCTGACGGTCTCCGGCTGAAGGTGCGCCCAGTCCATAGCATTACACCGACGACAGGCAGTGCTCACCTCTTCCTCTTCATTCCTACTGTTAGCCAGCACATACCTTCTACTTTTGTCTGAGACCGAGAGCATGAGCAGTTCCCCTCCCCCGAAGATCCCATACCAGGCTTATGTGGTGAGTCCGTTCCTTGTCTCCCTGCAGTACCGATATCATACAACTACCTACCAGTCGAAGTCCAAGCGTCATTCTCGAAACATCTCTAACCCATACCTGGCCCCAAACGTCTCTCCTCCTCCACCGTCCAGGCAGCCAGTATCCCCGAATGGTCACCTGCTGAGCGAACCTATCTTGTCCTCGAAGCCAGAATCACCGCAGGATCCCGAGAAGGTCACGATCAATGGAAATGGATTCATCGACCGCGTTCCCGATGGACCCAAAGTACCAGTGGTGGCAACTACTACTCCAAAGAGCGAGCAAGCGTTCTCTCCCAAGGTGGTCACTGTGACCATAGAGCCCTCCCCGCCATCGGAGGGTTCCACTTCACCAGTACCGTCCGTGTCAGATCACCAATCTCCACCTTTGCGCCCCGTCTCCGTTCCTGTACCTCCAGTTTCGCCAGGACTGAATGGGAAGACGACTCTGCCGTCAGTACCAGTCGCTGGTCCGTCGACGTCCACTGTATCATCTCCAGCAACAAGCCCTAAGCCGACAACTACGAGGAAGATCTCAACATTCCGTCATGTACCTGTGCGAAGCGCTGTTGCGACACGGACGATGGCACCGTCGCCGTTACGACCTGCAGGAGCGCATACAAGGACGGACTCTAATGTTTCGATGTCTCCAAGACACTTAGACACACGTCTGGCACCTCAAAGCCAACCGTCCAGTAGAATGTCTTCTACTGCGTCTATTCCACTACTCCAACCTACACCACATGAACGGGTTTTACCTGCGATCCCGACTTTGGATATTCCTGCGCGATCACCGTCCGTCAGGTCTTCCAGCTCTCCCCAGGCCATCTCTCCACCCCCGCAGTCGTTTGGTGCACCTTCTCGTGCTTCTCTTACTAGCCCTCCCGTACCTCCACCAAAGGCTGTGTCGCCAACACCGAGTTACAATCCGTCTATCCCTCAAACCCCAGCCTCCGTTCTCACACCGTCTTCTTCATCATCGTCTATACCGACATCGCGACAGGCGCCTCGCTCAGCAGCACCTTACCGACCCGGGTTTCAACCCAGAGGTGTCTACCGACCCCGAACAGACGAGTTCATTGAGCGGCGGAAAGCAGGTCGAAGTCAAGGACGGGTAGAGCGGACGCGATACGAACGGCGTCTGGAGAAGCTCATCAATCTGCACTTCCCACATCCGGATTTGGCTAGGGAGAGAGCGTTGGAGAACGGGCGACCGTCTCCTCAGAATAGGCGACAGTCATCGTTCTTTGACTTGACATTAAGTGATCTGCGAACGAAGAGCGCAGGAGACTTGTGGAGAGAAGTGACTACACCACAACCCACTCCAGGGAGCAAGGCGGACATACGAGGTGCGGAAGTTGTTCAGTATAGATACGTTACGAATTAACCACCTGCCGCCTCTAGCTATGGAACAGACGATCACCCCATGGGAAGACGACGCGGCTGTTTCCCAATGTCCGCTATGCAAGTGAGTGGTCTCACGTGGAAGTTGTTGCATGCAGCATGTGCTTATTCAGTCTTCAGAGCGTCGTTTCATCCCCTCACCAACCGCAAACATCACTGTCGTCTATGCGGCCGGATCATCTGCTCACTACCTGTGAAGTATCCACAGCGACCGCAGACTTGTTCGTTACTCTTCGTCGCGGACCCTCAGACAGGTCAGATTGAGGAAGTGGGGGAGGGTGTTGACTATGGAGTCAGGCGGCGAACCGCCAGTACGGTTGGCAAGGGAAAGGGCAGGGAAAGCTTACCTAGTGACGAGGACAAGTTTCTGAGAGGTGTCCGAATATGTCGGGATTGTCGACCAGTACTACTGTGAGTGAAAGTCTTCTACCACTCTGGCGCGTCGTCGCTCACAGAATATTCTTGCAAACTCTAGGCGACGGCAGTACATGCAGGAAGTCCACCGAACACCGTTATTCTCCAAGCTCTATGACGTGAATTCATTATTGCGTCTGCGTGTTGTATGATGTCTTCTTATCATGTCTTCTCTCCGATAGGCATTCGCTCTGTTGGAGAAGGAGATCGAAGAAGCGCTACCTGCGTTCCAAGAATTGCTACTCAACCTCAACAACGACGAAAGACCTGCCCCGGAAGCCTCATCAGCTCGCAAGCGACTGCTGGAAGCGTTCGCCCAATACGACGCGCTAGCGAAGCGAATACGATCGCTACCCAGTCCAGGTGGTCAAGGGAGTTCACAAGACCGCGTGCAAACCGCTATTCTCACCCGTGCCAATTTGTTCCTCCAGAAGAACATGTTCCCGCTACAGGTGAGATTGAACGATAGTCTCCCTTCTAGCATGAACTGATCACGAGCACCGTCACTCCCAGGCAATCCCGAAACCCCAGAAATCCTTTGGTAAGTCACCAGCCTCAAGTACACCGGAACCAGGGGCAGGACACCTTGTCGATCCGGATTCCGAAGTAGCACACGCGCTCCAACCGCTCCTCGAGCAAGAAGCATTGCTAGAATCGTTCGTGGAGGAAGCGAAGGCACATCGGAAGTTCGAGGACGCTAAGACGTTGAAGGCGAACCTTGCTGAGATACGTGTGGAGATTGACAGAATCCTAGCGAATTCGGACCCGGGTACGGGTGGGAAAGGGAAGTGAGGATGGTGACGGATTCGATTTCTAGCGACGCGTTTTTGCATAGACGGGACTTTCTGTGGATTTCATCTTTCGTTGCTGCTACATACATGCTGTCGCGCATACCCTGTCGATCATACTATTCACTGTTGCCGGATCTATGTGGCCACAGTTTCACAGCATGCCTAGAGCGAACCCATGCATCCTGCTCATCTTACCACAACGAAACATCATACATAGTACATTACATTGAGTTTATCAGGCATTCCTACTGTCATGTTGTCCGCTCTGAGGTTTTTGACACACACTGATGATAATGATATTATGCAAAAATGGGTGCAAAATGACTACTGAATCAACAGCGTATGGATGGAGGAGGACAGACGCGTGCTAGTGCAGGAAACGAACTCGAAGAAGATCGGGGAGAGAACTATGACCGAAACAGATGGTCCTGTGTCAAATGTTCACTGGGGATGTGGTGTATGTAGATGTATGACGGGGAGATGGCAATGTGTGTCTGAAGAGTCTGAGAGAGTCAATGTGGGTGAGAGGATGAATGGATGTGCGGCGTGAGGTCGGAGTCCAGATGGTATGACAATGGGGGTATTAGTAGTACTACTGCATGGGCGGGTGGGGGATGGGGGTAATAGGTGAGTATAAGTTAAACACAAGTGTATACGGATGGGATGCTAGCTTGAGGGAGAGACGAGAGACGAAGAAAGAGATCGAAAGCTAGAACCGAGACACGAGGGCGAGGATAAAAGAGCGAAATCGGAAACGATGACAGGTGAGATGATATTCAGTCTTACACAACCCCTATACCCCAAGCCATGAGATGTCGTAAAAACGTGTGGGCGTGCGCATATACCAGGGAGAGAAGCAGTCTCAGCCCGGCACAGCCGAATAGTCTTCCCCGCTCCGACTTCGCAGAAGTCCAAAACGGGGTGGCATGGGGATTTTGAAGGTTTGATTATGAGGCAGGGCACTCCGGGGCAGCTCCTTGGTCACCACTCGCGCGAGTTTCGACATGGGCGGCCCCGGGACTGCGCTGCGGCTTCGCGACAGGTTGGCACCGAGACGACCGTCCTCTGTAACAGCGGGAGATGCGAGCGTCGGTGTCGAGACGCCATTCACAATTGGGGAAATCATAGGTGAGTAGGGCCGAGGTGTGGTTGATGAGAAGGACGAGACGTGGAGGAGAATGACAAATTCTTGGGTAGCGTTCGTAAGCTTTACCATGTTTGTACGAAGTGCTGGAGGAAGGGCCGCTCCGTGCTCTTTAAGAGCGCTCGATAACTGAATGACAATCTAGGACAAATGAAGGTCAATCAAGCAAATTCTGTCGAGTAAGAAGCAGCCAAGGTGCTACATACCCTGGCAAATGCGTGGGCATCATCACGGAAACTTCCCCTGTCCGCATTAACATCACTCTCCAGAACGCTTATATTGGCCTTGAGCTTCTCGGTGAGAGCCTTTGCTCTTTCCAATACCCCACTCAGCTGTGCCTCGGTCTCTGGTACAGTGACTAGGATCTCGCTCATCATTTCCCACACTGGCGGCGCGGCATTCACAGCGAGCTTCATCGTTTGGATAGCATCGTTATCGACAAGCGTATTCGAGTTGGAGGCAGCCAGGTCCATGGAAGGCTTCTTGAACCCAAGTTGCGGCGAGGACGTCGAAGACCCCAGTAGCGAACTCCCGGATCCATTCCGCGAATGCGAGTCCCATCGTACTGGAGGAGACAGTATCGAGTGCCCGTTTGCAAGATGTGGCAGTCCATTGACTTTGGGGGTAGTAGCAGGCGCAATACTTGGCCTCCTGGCCACCCGCAGCGTCGGCGTCGACGAATGGTCTACAACTCCCGCCGAATAACTTGGGGATTCGAGAGAGGACGGCAACAACTTCCCTATCTCTACGTCCTTCAAACTAAACGATCCAGCATGCCGCCGCGACACGCGTCCCCCACTGCCATTGTGTCCCGAGTTAGAACGCAACAATGGACCTGGTTGGCCTTGGGAGAACCCGAACGGCATGCTTGGCACAGGAGGTGCAGATGCTGGCATTGGTGCCTTGTCCATCATGGCAGAGCGCATGTTCGACGCGGCCGTCGAATAAGATTTCACCGGAGGAGGTCGATGATCCAACAGCAACGGGCGAACCGCATCCATCTGCCCCGCGATGGTCTGCCACGCGTGCCCAATCTCCGCCATACCGCCGTAGAGCACCAGGAGCATCGTTCTCGTGTACCGAACGTCGTCATGCGAGGCCAAAACTTTCAGCTGCAGCGACAGCACCCCGATCGCTTTCCCAAAGACAGTAACCGTGTCTCGGCAAGTTTCCACCACGGACCGACACACTGCGGGGGATGGAAGCTGCCTTCGACTGGCAGCGTCAAAGCGGTCCAGCGCGTTGATGAGTTGGTGCATATACAGGCTTGTTGGATCCAGAACTTTCATTAGAACGGCGGAGAGTCGCTCGTCGATGGCATATACGGTGTAATGTTGTAGAGATTGGTAGATTTGAGACACGGCGAAGAGAATACCGCGTATGGCGTCCACGACGGTAAGCATAGACGTGGGTATCGTCTTGGAGAGCGCGGCAGAGGAAAGAGTGGATAGACGGCGGAAATATGAGTTGCGTTCGACGTCCATCGGTGGCGGAGGTCGGTCGACTGTCGACGGTGAGGTACTGATGGATTCTTGACCGAGGATCCTAGCTCGATGCATACTCGCTAGAGAACCATTGGAAGAGTCAGACTCTTGTCGATGAGGGGGTGATGGGATGCCATGGGTTGTGTGGTGAGTGCCGTTTGGAATGTCGGTGGTGATGGTTTGTCGTAAATCAGGCATACTCTTCTTGGCGAACTCGCGGTGTCGTGAGTTGGACCGAGAAGGTCCTGAAGACGCGTTTCTACTGTGCATTGGGTCGTGACCGCGGCGTGTTATCGTTGAGTCGTCATCAGTAGATGAAGGGGTGGGTTCATCAGGTGTGGGGAGGTAGGATGCAGGGGACCTCAAAGGGGAGCTGAAAGCGCTACCACCTCGAGAAGGGGGGAGGACGTCAAGACGAAGTCGAGAGGGAGCAGCTGATCGTGAAGGACCAGAGTCCTGGTTGGCATGTAGGTTAACAATGTCAGTATATACAGACGTGCTTGATTCCAAAGAGAATGACCGCGAGTGCGAAGAGGCATCCATCAATGAGCGACCGTCATGATACGACGAGTTTCCGAAGCTATCATCACTGTCCGAAAGGTCAAAATGAGAACGGCAGCTTAATGAAATATTTGCATACGCGAATGATTCCCCGTCCAAATCCTGCGAAGAGTCCGCACTTCCTTTGCGGCTCATCACAGAGGCCACATTAGCTTCAATCCATTTCTGCATTGCTCTAATCCACTCCTTCATGGCCTGTGATTCTTCGCCACCCGGTTGCTCCATAACATGCTTCGGAGGCCACTCCAGAGGATTTTGATCCGCCCTGAACAGATTCAGATTCTTGAACTGTGTGAAATACTCTGGTAGACGGTGTATCTTGTTACGGGATATGGAGAACACCTGTTTACCGGAAATCAGCACGAACGCCCAGTGATACAGAAAACAGTAGACGTACGCGTAGCTTGGTCAGAGAGCCGGGCTGTGACGGCAGCCGTTTGATCTTGTTGCGGCTGATGTCGAGAATCTCCAGGGATGGCATCACAGTCAACTAACAGTGTTTCATGAGGCTCGAAGGGAAAACGGCGGAGGCGAAGGCAGTACGCACAACATCAGGAAAGACGGTGAAGTTGTTCGCTTTGAGGACCAGGTATCGAAGACGCGACAACAAAGCAAAAGCCATCGGAAGAGTGGTTAAACGGTTATGCGCCAGTGCAATCCTGTGATGGAGTTCAAATCGTGCTGAATACTACAAAGACGAAGTACACACCTGACAAGAGTACTATCATCGTCCCCGTCGTCTTCTCTTCCTACGGTAGCAAGACCTTCGGCGCCGTCCTCTCCAACGTCCGTCAAGTTCTTGTGAGCCAGGTCCAACGTGGCGCCATTGTCCGGGGACTTTGCGAGGGCTTCAGTGATATGCTCTCGGCTGAGCGAGACAGAAGGGAGGGGGGAAACGGCCCCATTTCGCGCGGGAGTAGATCGACCGTTTGAAGAATCTGCATCTGAGGGGGGCATGAATGCGCTCGTGTACAACGCGGGGGACCAGCTGCGAAGGCCCCAATAACAGTCGCACAAGTCTTAAGTAGAGACCAAAGCGCGTATACCAGGTGGTAGAAGGCACTGTCGAGGAAGAAGGAGAGAAGGAATGAGTACGCCTGCCGGCAACAGACGCTGTAATGAGTCGGGTTCCTACAACAGCCTCGAAGTACGCGGTCACCGAGTTGCCGAGGCTGTAGTCGGTGTGGAAGAGGCGGCGATGATGTTCGGCGTCGGGAGTCTTGTGGTCGTCGCCGTTGCCAACGAGGAGGGAGGGGGAATGTCCTGCTGGGGATGGACAGGCAAGAGAGCAAACGGACGTGCCAGTTTTGGGACGCCCACCGCGAAACAACCTCCCTCCCTTTTCGGGCAACTCAGTCTTAGGTAAGCAAAATCCCGAAAGTTTTGCCAAGCCTAGGCGCTTCTGCGGTTCCTGGGCACCGGTGGACGGCCGCTGCGGCGGAGGCCCGAGGCAGGGACGCGCTGGGGCGCGGTAATTCACCGCCAGCCTTGACCACACAGTGCAACAGATTCCAGACAGACTCCTTGTACACATTCCGCAGACTGTATGGCGTAGATGAAACACTACACAGAACATACACAAGGCGTACAACGTCGCGTACAACATGGTCAAAGGTCACCAAATTCGGCATCGAACTCGCGCTGACTGACATCTCCTCGCTTCACCTTCTTCGCCATCCGTTCTTCTCTCGCCAGATCGTCCCAATCGTCCTCGCCACCGCCCTCGTCCGATTGCTGCCCTGCGGCGCCGCCGGGTTCTGACGTCGACGGCGCGACATCCTTCTGCGTCTGCAGCCATTTTCGCTTTCGATCCTTCTTCTCTTTTCGCTTCTCCTTCTCAGTCTTCTTCAGCACCTTGTCACTCCAAGATTCGCTCGCCGCTTTCTTATTTGCCCTCGCTTGCTTGCGTTTTGCGATCTCGGCGGCTGACGGAGCTTCTTTCTGTTCAGCGTCAGCCAGACGTTTTGCCTCCTTGGCCTTGTCTTGATACGCGTAAGAATCCCACTGTGCCAGAATCAGATATGAGTCTCGTACAAGGGGAGAGGGCGACCCAAACAGCACTCACGTCGACATCTGCGTCTTTCCAACTCCCTCTGTTAGCGTTTTGAAGCTCAGGCATCCGAGGTAACCTGAGGAGTCCGAAGCATTTTGCGACACCTACGAGGTCTAGATCCTTGATCCGGAAAATGTAGGATGCTTCGTGTTTGGAGTATGCTCGCACAAAGGATACAAACGCTTTTGCAGCCTGACGTGCGGCGTGAGTATCACCGAAGACGCTGTTAGAGTGAACTGTCTCACTTTGTCGAAAAGAGCACGATCTGTCAAGACCTCTCTCCGAATAGTCTCCAGCGTCAGAGAAACTTCGGGATCCTCGGTGTCATCGACATCCATACCGTCATCGGCCCTGCGGAACGCAGGTCGCTCCTTGATTGGGATTTTACGGACAGACATAAAATCTAGAGCTTTTCATCAAGCAACGAAGGCGGTGACGTTCTCAACGAGACGAGCGTACCAACGTATTCTTGTTCGCGGCCAACAAGGAGCACATACGCCCGGCCGCTGCGCCCTGCACGGGCTGTGCGGCCGCACCGATGTGAGAATGCCTTCGGATCTGATGGAGGGTCAAACTGGAGTACAACGTCAACGTCCGGAAGATCTAATCCGCGCGCTGCGACGTCTGTCGCTAGTAAAATAGCCGGCGACGTTGGGGTGCATACTGCAGATGCAAACGATTCCAGTGTACGTGTGCGAGTTGCAGGTTGTAAGTGGCCATGCAAAGAGTAAGCGGTAGCACCGCTCCCTAATAGTAATGATAATATCTAGATGTCCGCTCAGCGGAGATGCAGATCAGCATGAATGAGCACGTACTCGATAAAAATAGTCAACGCAAGCACAGGTCGCGAAGTAGACGATGAACCGCGATGATTTTTGGGTTTCAGTCTCATGTTGGATCGTCCGAACGAGCTGAATGAGCTTTTCGGACGCTCTACATGAAATGTAGAAGTTTTGCAGACTAGACGCGACGAATAGTCAACCAGTCATGCTGCAAAAAGTCCACTGAAGATTTACGCACTTGGCGGGTATGCGACGTTCTTCCACTACATCATTCGAGGATGAAGCGGCTTGTCCCTCGAGACCTCTCTTGGTCTTCTTCGACTGAACTTTAACAACGATTCGTGCTGGATTCCGTAATCCGACTCGCACAAGTTCTGATAATGCATCTGCATCTGTCATGGTTGCGCTGAACAATCCCGTACGTCTCTGCTTCGGAAGATGTCGCAGGATCCGAGTGACTGTTTGTTCAAAACCCAAATCTAGTAGCCTGTGGCAGAGGTCAGTAACGAGATGAGATAGAACGGATGTGACGTACCGGTCTGCCTCGTCTAAAACCAGTATTTCCAGCTCTTTCACGTTGACTACATCTCTCCCTTTGCCAAGTAGGAATTCTTCCACTCGTCCCGGGGTCCCGATAACGATATCCGCTTTGGACGCAAGGAATCTTCTGATATCTTCCGCAGGCGATGTATCTGACGACACCAGTAATAATGGGTCGGGATACTCTTTCTCTGGTTCCGAGGGTTCATCTCCTGGCTCGGGTGTGAAGACCGTCAACGGTGGAGTACCCCGGATTGAAGGTTGAGAGTTGAGGAACAAGGAGAACACAGAGTGGATTTGGTGTGCAAGTTCTCTGGTGACAATGCGGTGTTGTTGTGAGAGGGAACAGGACGAAGCGTATCATGAGTGGCATACCTTGTAGGCGAAATCACCAGTGCGCCGATCTCATTTTTCCGCAGCTTGTGTTCCCTCCTAATCAACCTCTCAAGGATCGGTATGACAAACGCGAGGGTTTTGCCAGAACCTGTGACTGCCTCTACAACAACGTCCTTGTTTTTCATGAAAAGAGGGATAGTTGAGGCCTGGACGGGAGTCATCTGAGTATGACCCATGGACTGAATAACATCCAAACTTCGGTCAGTTAGCACTCGGAGTGTTGGAGACAGGGCCGAAAACATACATCCAGGGAGTAAGCGTCGTCGGGAGCGCAGACCAAGCTCCGGCGAATGCATTTGTATTCGTGCTGGACATTGTGCTGTCGCAACGAAGACGCTGCTCGGAGGGTGTTTGTGGGTGTCGTCGGTGCAGAAACAAGTTTTGCTCTAGGCTGAGCGCGCTACCGATCTTCTTCAATGG